>DWMF01002538.1:0-10009 GCA_018244815.1 Parelbella polyzona
CAGACTTCTTAAGTAATTATAAGAATTTAAATATTACTTGTTATTGATACATTTTTACGTTCTACAGTTCATTTTAAAGTGTTGATATAACAAATGCGATATTAAAATTGTAAAGTATCCTTTTTAGCGAATAATTTTTTATAACGTAATATATTAAGATACAATTGTGGATACGCCCTTATATTCAGTTTACGCCTGCCCCGCAATGTGGTATTGCCTTTTTGGTCGAGGCATCCGCGCTCCATCAATCTCTAATGTCTCAATCATGTGGATTTCTGCTCGAAACTAGTTCCTTTTTTAAAGCTCTTGCGTCTCTAGATATAATTACCTTCAAGGCTTTGCTACTGAAATATTATACTTTATTGCGCTTTTGTTGCCCTAGGCGTTTAAATTTGGTGCTTATTATCATTATATCATCACGTCAGGTTCCTTGTAGTGCAGACAGAGAGCACGTTATGCCGAAAATATCTGGATCTCATTTTATCATTCTCTACATACATGCATGCCGGTTTCTGAGACTTCTATTAGTCAGAACTAGAGTTATGCGATATTTGGTTCTAACTAATATTTACCGGTCTACTGACACCCTTATTCCTATTCTAAACTGTGTTCATATGTCCATGACTGGCCGCCGCCAGTGATGAATGATCTTTTCGTCAAACCTGTTAGTTTTATTCTTGGCATTATATTATGTAAATAATATGCATTATTGATTTCATTCGTTTAATTTCTTCAAACATTTTATATCTAACGAATAAATCACCTAATAAAAATTTTACTATTATTATTATTTTTTCTATTATGTACCTACTGTATTTAATAATCATAATTACTCGGTACGAAAACATTAAATAGTTTACAGAATGAATGTAGAATTTACTTTTTTGTATATTGTCAGTAGTTGTTACGATATGCGCAATCTATGCCTTTGACGTGTTTTTCGTAAGATCTCCCATTGTCCTTATACTGACCCTGGCCTATTCAAAACATTCCCCAGTCTGAAGGCCAAGGTCTAACAGTGGGATCCCCAAAAAAGAGGAGCCGGCCGGCCATTGGGCCAGGATTGTAACAGCCAGCCGTTTGATGGTGCGCCGGCATTCCTGTTGCAAATTAGGGCACAGGGGAAGAAAGAGGCTTTTATTTACTGAAGTTTGTTCCGTGATGAAGACGGCAGAAAGTGCTTCAATTAGTGTGTTGGACAGTATCCAAGTTTCTGCAAAAATGAATGATAATTTTAAAGACTGACGGAAGTATAGCAAAAACTAAAAAAATAATTTCTGATGTTGGTTTAACGAAAATTGAACCATTAACTGTCCTTTTTTGGACAGCGTAATGAATTTTTGTACGAATTACATCACGACTGTAATTCCCGAAGGGGTAGGCAGAGGAGTAGAGTACACTCCCACGTTTCACCAGTTTAATAAAAGTGAACGAATATTATTCTAGGTTCAGTTAAAATTATGTTAAAATAGTGAATATTATGTAATTTCTAGATGTAAATTGCGAACCTACTTAACAAGTGACTGATATTACAACAAAGCGGCAACAAAAAATCATAACAATTTGACACTAAAATTCAAAAGCGTTATGATTAATGGTTAAACGATTACAGAAACTAATAGTCTCGCAATTCATCCACGAGCTTTAACTCATAAACGAACCAGTAAAAAAACAAAGCGCAGAATTGCTAGCGAATAAGAGCACAATAGCGAACGCAATGCGGCCAGTAATAAAATTATTAAACAAATCAAGCTCATAACATAATAATGCAGCCCAGAAAATTGTCGGGTGGGCACAGAATAAAGAAATTATCCGACTTACTGGTCAGACGATTGCGCGCCCGAACAAAGACGTAGCGAGGAGAATGAAAGAAGAAAAAAAAACAAAAAAAAACATGGCGGATAAAATGAATAAAACAAGTGCAAGAACACTCGCGCGCCTTCGCTCCGCGTGACGTCTTCATATCACCTATCCTTTTCTCACAGACCTTTGCACCGAACCCGCTATATGTTAGAAAGAGACACATGTACACACAGATTCCCGCGCTAGGAAGAAAGTTTTGAAACAACTGCGAGGACGTGAAACAAGTTCTACAGATTTCGCGCAGACAACTTTTTTCATTTTGATGTTTTATTTAGGGTCGTCGAGTAACAAAATATTAGTCGTTCCCGATTATTGAGTGCTAACTGCGCTCGCTTTTGACGGACAAATTTGGTAATTCCTTTCCAGGGAGTCGAATCCGTTTTTCTTTGCACTTATGATATTGTTGTACTCTTAAAGATTCGTACCAATCAATGACCTATAAAATTCATAACAATACAACGAGTAGAATTAATAAAGATTTGAAGGCCCTTTTTTGGTGCGTCCGACGTCTTCTTTTTCAATATTTTTCTATTACTGCTTCTTCCTCTTTGTCCATATATTAGAGTAATTAAAAATCGTTCGATATTATGGGTGTTGAACCTAATTGAATGTCTAACTTTAAAAATGAAACGTTTGTCACAAAAAAAAAAATACTATTAAAAAGTCTTTACGCTTATGATAGTCTAAAACAGTCCTTTCCAGTTAATGTTTGGATTTAAAAAAAGTCAATAGTAAATTAAACCCTTAATGGAATTATTGTTCTAAGAATTGCTTGCAGTAGTGCTCGTAAAGGCAAAAGTCGTTATTTTAATTGAGAAATAAAATTTTATTTTACAATTACATTCGAATTAAAATAAATGGTTATAACTATTATTATATGCCGTAAAAATATACACAGAAATTCTTATATGACCGGATTGATTCGAAGAAAATTATTATAATGTCTGAAATTGAAGTCTCGGTAGTTGGGTTATGAAAAGGCATTTATTAATCCTCATAAATTTACTTCGAGGTTTTTAAATTAAAACTTATTTATTAAACTCATATTAATAATATTTAATAAAAATTCCTTTCAAAGTTCAGAGGCTTTTAGAACATATACCTATCGACGTTAGTACCTACTTACAAAATAATTTATCTATATGTACAAATATCGTTCACAACGCGGTCAGTCATTGTACAAGTGACTGATAGTTAGGAAACCTTTTCTGATTTGAACTTTTTAATTACACTAGTATGTTTCAGTTTGAACAGATCATAATTCCGATCGTGAAATGATATTTTCGATCTTATTTCTAATATAAAAATATAGCAAAAAAGCAAAATATTTAGAACATTCTTTTATTACACGTTTGAAAAATATAATCATATTTTTTTAATTGTTTGAGCATTTTTATAAATAAATCTTTTTTGAAGTGTATATCTAAAAAAATATTAAGATTCAATACTGAATATTTCATCGTCATACGAATATTATTGTATGCATATGATAATGATTTATATTTTATATAATGAATTTTCTTATTTTTAGTACGAGAAATGAATCAATGAGCAATGAATAACTGAATGAATTAATTAATAGTAGGTATATGTATGTATATACGATAAAATCGATTTAAAAGTTATGATAACATAGAAATGGTCTTGGAGTATTTTGTGTTCTTACTGTACAACAATCAAACAAGCAAACTGGTTTTTTAGAGCAATAGTACTACCGTGTATGACTAAGTAGGTACTAGCAGTCCACTTCTATCAGTTCGTAACGCCATTACTGAATATTAATTGTAAGGATATAATTACAACTAGGTATAATAGTTATAAATGCAAGCGAATATCACCTTTATTAACATGTTACATGAGGTCAGAATAACATGATACAAGTCCACCGCAGTATCTGATAGCTGTGAACATCACATCATCAATAACCATCGATGACGCAGATAGGTTTCGTACATGCCAGGAATACACGCTTATCTTCACGCTGCGTCGGACAGTGATGGGCAGAGACGGAGGACTAATGAGCGGGGATAATAAACTATGTAGGAAGTGGATTCCTTTGAGACTTGTACGCTTTTGAATCTTTATAAATCTGTCGGGATATCGCATATTAAGACAAAGTCATCGGTTTAATATTGTTTTATATCTTGTCTTTTTAATGTTTGATTAGGTTATGTTGAGTTTGGTGCTTTACATTTTTTCATATTTCCTGTCAGATCTGGTTCTAATTCCTCTAATTAGAGGAATTATTAGTATTCTTACAATTAGCCTAATAGTCGTGTAGTGAGGTAAGACTGAAATAGTCATTAAGGAGACATCGATACGCTTGATATCCTATTTTTTTTTTTCAATTTAATCATTAGTCCCCAAAAAAGGATTAGAGCCCATAAAAATAGATCAATAATCATAACATATAGGTTGGAATCTGTACAATATTTTGTTATTTGTAAAATTATGCATGCTTTTTATTTTTGTGTCGTAACAATAAATATAAGCGTACTCGAAGGAAATTCCACCATTCATTGTAAACATTAAAAAATTGCATTTGCCCGTACGTTCTCACAGCGAATAATACAACCGTTTGTTAGGATTCCGTGGACAAATAATACTGAAGCTTAATTCTCAAGTCCTTACCCGACAAGATACAGATTTATTAAGGTCTGGACAAAATCTTACCGATAAAAAACTATAGTACGAGAGTAGTCCGCGCGTTCGGGTTCCGTACGAGCAATAAAAATGTAAACTTGGAATATATGGTTATAAATTTTTGGTGCTATAATGTTTGTACATATCAGTTTGGTTCTTATTTAAATGTATATGATTAATATAATAACTGTTACAAGCGGCAATACGCAGAGCCCATTTATCACACTCGTCTAGCGTCACAGGGGGAAGGGTGTGGCTGAAAAACAGCTTGGCAAAGGATTCCGGTCCCGAGTTACGTGAAGCTGAGCCAACTTCTCTTGCGCATAAATATATGTACAGTTTTTTTCGTTTTATTAAGTATATCTTATTTGAAATATTTAATTTTTCTGCTCTTTATTTCTGGAAATAAAATATATATTATTGTTTTATAGTATTTTTTATTAATAATATATAATTACTATTTTATAACTTCAGTTCTTACTACATTTAAATAATAACTGTTACAACTATCCATAGATTAAAATTTAAAGTTTTTATTTCATATTTTAAATAATCTCTCTGAATTTAGTTTACTTATACGCAGTGGTTGGATGCGAAGAGCTCAAGATTGAGCTCAGTGCCGTGCCACTAGAGAGGCCTATATCTAGCTGTGGACGAAAGTACGCTGATGATGATGATAATATTTACTTTATACAATTATTGCCATTGGGTTTATAGATTGACGGTGACAAAATTACGGCGCAAATATGGTTTACATATTTTAAATTAGGCAACACATCCCTAAAACTTAATATCTCCGAGCCGCTTTTCGAGCGCATGGCAGGAAAATAACACGATGAAATTTCGAATGCCTCGCGCTACAGGCTGATTTATTTTGGTGTATGTTAAAATAAATCCTTTGATATGATTTAGTGGCGCGAAAGGAATCGTGCGTTGAAATTTTAATGTAACGTTACTGTTATAATGAAGTCTCATTTTGATTTGATGTTACGGATTAATTTTGCGCGCCATTTTAGTTTTATTTTTTCGGGCGAGTAGTCAAAATTCGTGTTAGTTATCTGATATTAATTGAAAATTATAATTAGTTAAGTGACTCAATATTTGCACACAGCTGTTGTTGGCGACAGTTATATATTAAATGTAAAAGTAGTCTTTTTTTCTGTATACGTTGAATGTCTTAATGGCGAAATATATCTAGGTATTTGAATATTGTAAAAGTTGATATGAATAAATGTCAAGACGATAGGTAATATGGAGAAATTCGAGAGAAAATATATTAGGGCGAAAACGATAAAGTAAAGAACAGGGCACGGAAATTATATCTTAATAAGAGCATTTTGAAAGGATTATATAAAACGGAATTTATAACAATATTTCTAATTTAAATTCTACAGGGCTGATTACGTTTTACGTTTACATTGTAACGTAAAGTTCTGAAATCATTAACTTGACACTGATACAAATTTTAGATATACCATAATCCTCGTAATAAGTTATTATCACAACAAATTCCTTTAAAATCACCTCATTAGTTATCGCTTGTTGAACAACACACAGATAAACGCAAGACCCTGTCATTGTGACATAAGACCTACCAATTACTATTTTGAGATTTTTTTGTTAGAAGCAAACTGTTTTCTCGTTACCATTTTATTTAAATTAAAAACGTGTTGATGGTCACGTCCAATACAACCTTATGAAATTACTCACCAACGGACAAGCGTCCCTTTGACCTCCCGTTGTGCTCATTGGGTCGTTTTAGTTATTTTTTCCCCTAAGAACTAACAGATCAATTGCGGTCTTTGAAAATTCAAACAAAAAATATTCCATGAGCCAGGATACGATTAAGTATGTATTTATTTATGTTTTGCTCATAAAACGTAAATATCTTTAAAATCTCACTTCTTATTTTGATATATGTATTGTATTTCATTGTGTAAAATCAATTATTTAAATCAAAACTAATTCCAAGTAAATTTATATATTAGCAAAAGTTATTTAGTCAATATTTTGCTACAATTGTTTATTTATGGTATCAACCAAGTAAGGATTTCAGTTGCTCTGTATCATTGCCATTTTGATATACCTATAATACTCTATGTAACATGACGATATAATAAAATTAATACGTCCTCAGTGAGGGCATTTTTTTGTTTTAGTTAATGGAACGGAAACTGGGTCTCAAGCTGCAAGGCTTATCTATGAGCGAAATGAATGGCACAGTTTATGAATCATCCTATATTTTTCCGTTTCTGAGAAGGTCGCGTTCTCAAGTGTCCCAGCGGGAAACCATTGTATTGTTTAAATAATTCATGGTCACAGTAGTGCTCTCTATTTTTTTGTTAAAATAAATAGAAATTGTCAAGTGTCTTTCTGTGTACAGGTCGTTTTTTCTCGCTGAACACATGTTAGTGTATTGTAGTGAACGCAATAACAGTATAGAATGCAATGTTGGATTGGCAGAAAGTGTTTGGTAACATCATTGAAGATTTCGAAAAGTAGGTAAGTAGTAGGTAAGGATAGGTTTCGTCCGTCTAGTAATGACTCCGATTCATGGTCTGGATCCGTGCCCGGTGTATGGCAATAGACTCACCACCTATTTGATGGGACGTAAACGTAACTGGTGTAACGTGGGAGTGTACTAAACTCCTCAACCTACGCCTTCGGGGATTACATGCGTGATGTTAAGTTAGGTAAGGATAGGCGCAGGCATAATAGGTATGGATGACCACAATTACAAATATTAGATCTTTGGTATATGCCTTTATATATTATAGACTTAAGATACGTTGATTCTTCGGTAGTAATACAGAAATAGTCATAGCAGGTTTTATCGATGGATTTTAAAGGTTACAAAGTACTGAAAACCTTACTCCTTAGACAACATCTAATTTGAGATTTAGACGAAAATTATGGTCTGGAACACAACAATTTTTAAATGCAGGAAAAACGGATAATAGAACGGAACTTCCCATTATTAATAACAGTGTATACCCAGTAGTCAAAAAAGGGTGTACCTATTTAAATTTACATTTTCTGAAAGTTAATAATATAATTGCAAGCTGAGTATCAAGCAAAAGAGGTTGTTGTAAATCACCGACATGTCGTCAACTAGAAGCTATAAATACATCTCTCAGATGTACAACTCAATTAAATTAATTCTAAGCTACCATCACTAATGTATGTGGAAATAGACGGCAGTTGGCAAATTATTTTCCCTGTAGATATGCTATTTTGTATAAATACTATGCACTATATACCGTTGTATATTATATATTTAGTTTCGCGGTATCGCGCGACCAGCCTGGCCGTCGACAAGCAGCGGAGTACGCGGTGCGATTAATCGTGCTTTGTGATCTCCAGACCCCAAGGGGAAGGAACTTAATTTAACCGGCAAAGAGCCACTGAGGGGAGGCCTCTGTGTCCAGCAGTGGAATTAGACGGGCTGATGTTAATTACATAATTTAAAGGTTTTAACGTTTTTACGTTAACTTTGAATGGAGACCCGTATGCAAAGATCCATAACAGTATTGATAACTATGACTTGTATATAAAAACTATAAATATATTACGTGTTTCTCCGTCTTCTACGCTGTCGTCGTCATCGCCCTTAGCCTGTGTCATCAACTACTGTTCTAAATATGTTGCCCTTATGATCGCCATCACTACTTGGAACAGCAGTTCAAATTGCGACCTAAAAAAACTTGTGCCATCTATGAAACGTGTAACTGTTTGTTTTGTTAATATTACTTCAGTATAGTTTACAACAAAGCGTATTATTATTATTAAAAAACTACTGGAAACTAATGGGTTAATGGAAGTTTTTTCCTAAATAATCTCATTAGCGAATGGTTTTGTAACAGGCGATAACATTGCTCGACATGCGTATGACGAGCGTTAAAGTGTTATGATACACGCGGACTTTGTCTACGAGTGTAGGAACTTTAACCTGTAGCTATCTTAATTACTTGTAAGCATTTAGGCCACCCGATAACGTACGTCGAAACGCGTTATGTAACAGTTTCATTTAATACTTTATTATATTTCGTCGAAAAACAAATTTGAATTTGGATTGTTGGTACTCCGTTCTCCTTACACTATATGCCTCTGCCTACCCCTTCGGAAATTGCAGGCGAGGTATTACACGTTTTTCGTAGAAATGTAGTTTGTTTTATTGTTTATAATTTTAAAAATTGTGTTTTCGTTACGTACAGATTACCATACTATGTCAAATAGACTTTATTTCTTGTTCTACGTACGGTTTGTATTGAACCATTACCTATATATACATATAGCGCGTGGTGTACTAGTTCTTCAATTAGCGCAATTTAAATATCACTAGTTAAATAGCAAATCGTTTCATTCAAACATCATTCTTAATTATGATCTAACATGTGTTGATTTGTACAATTTAGCGCGATCATCTCGAAGGCCGCTAAATTAAGAATGGCGTCGACTTTGTGTCGCTTATATTACTGGTGGCTAAAAAGAGGCCAAGTACAAAAATAATAAAGACATTTAAAATAGTACAAAATAGCCGCTTGAAAATAGAACATACTGTGTTTTAGTTTATTATATAATTTTTTTAACGCAAATGTTGTTGCTGTAGAGTTTTCGTATGATGACCTGTAAATTAGATGTTAGCGTTAGTCTCACTAGACAAGTAGTTGACTGCCTCGTTGGTCGAATGGTTGCAACCGCGACTGCTGATCGAGAGGTCTTGGCTTTGATACCCGGGTCGGGTACTGCAGGATTATTCTAACATGAAATTCCTAGTAGTGTCTCGGCGTGTGGATTTGCGCTCGGTAAATGGAAAAAAGCTCACTACTTATTATATGATGTAACGTAACTGGTGAAACATCTTAATGGACTACTTCCTAGTTCTACATCTTCGTTAGTGTTCAGGGCGTTGCGCTAGGAGGACACTGGTGCGTTCCACTGGAGATCCCGGAGCCCTCCTATTAGCGCCGAAGAAGGCCACCGAGGGGGTTTTAGTGCGGTAAAAGTCCGACATAACCCGGTATCACTCCCATGGTACTGGGTACCTTTTGAAGGTTCCCCCCCGTTACCAAAAAAAAAAGGCCTACATCTTCGAGGATTACAGTCGTGCAGTTATATTTACGATAAGTAGTTTCTATGAATAACCTAAAGTACCTACTGTTAAAACTGATTACATTGTTGAGAGTTTTGGTATCAATACACTGCAGTTTATAGTTGTCTATTAAAGAATCTGCCCTGTATCCTTCTTTACTTAGGAGAAATCATAGATCTATCGAATGTGGTTCACTGATGGTGTGTTCCTCTTTCCCCAGGCTGGCGGCAGCAGCGGCAGCGGCGGCAGGCGCGACCAGCGAGCTCAGCTACCTCGCTGCTTTACATCCCGCTTATCGCCCTGTGCCCTACGATCATCCCTTATACGGGGCTAACACTTTGCGAGGTAAGAAATTCTTTACTGTCCGCCCTTTCATCATTCCACTGTTGGAATATGGGTCTCTTCTCAAAA
>DWMF01002539.1:0-10008 GCA_018244815.1 Parelbella polyzona
AGGCTACTTTGCCAAGTTCCTCCTATAAACATCGCTTAAATTATAGGGTGAAATGGAAAAGAGTCTGAGCAGTATGGATCTGTGTAAATTTGGTGAATATCAAATCTATATATATTCGTACATTTTAATATAACATCTAGTTTACAATATCGATGCCTTTTGTAACTTCATAATCCATTCCGTTACTTCACAACAAAAATGTTTCAGATACTTTATATATCCGAGTTCTATATAAACAGACGAGTGGACAATACAATTGATGGCACTTAATGGTGTGTTCCGTACGTGACTGCCATGCCCATGGGGGTTAACTATACGTAGATATGGGAGGCGAGGCACTGACGCACGAGCGAGATGTATGGGGAACTAATAGGTGATTGATGCGTCGTGATGTGGTCACGAGCCGACCGAATTGTTTGGGTCGATGTATATATTGTGTAACGTGCATGGCTTGGGTTTCCTGCTTGTAATTGATAATGAACCTATTAAGAGCAGGAAAACATTGTTTCAAAGTCTATGTAATTAAGACACTAAATGAGACGAGTGGTGAATTTTATTGCAATCTGAGTAGGGGTAAGCTAAATAAAGTTTCACATAGAACTTTATAAAACTATTAAAATTTGGCACCTGGTAAGTTCATACTGTGGAATTGTTAGCAGAGAATCTGGCCAGTGATCAGCGGACACGCCCACCGTCCCCCATCATCTGTGGTGACATTTGTGTATTCGAAATAAGAAACTTTTAGACGAAAGTTTTTCTTTAAGTTGGTGTAAAATGAGTAAATAGCAGTCAGTGGTTAGATTTTTGTGTAAGTTATTATCTGTTTAGTCATGACGACACAAGCCATGTGAGAAACCGGTATTATTGTTTATTATTTTCTAAATGATATATAAATCTAAGCCCGTACGTGCATTTATTTCAATTATACATTAACATGGCTAATTAGACAGATTTGTGGTGCATAAAGTTTTGGGTACAAGATCTGACCGCGTATCTGAAGTGAAGACGCGGGTTAAAATACTTTTTTTTTTATGTGTATGCGTAAAATTGTTGACGTATTATTACGGAGGCTATAGAACCTTCTCATGCTCAGAGTTAAGTTGAATAGCTATTTATTGCTAGTGCTGTATTTCCAAGATAATTCAATATAGAAAATCTTTCTTGGGGTTCTTGATGTATAGGTAATACTTCCTATTGTTCCTGACATTTAAATTCGGCGTATTCGAATTCAAAGCAAAATCGTAAGCAAATGCGATTTTCATGTATAATGATGATTGACGAAGAAAAACACGGTATAAGAGACGAAGTAACGAGATCCTCAGACCCGATAGAGATGATAAGATAACGTTTAAAGCGTAGTGACAAATGCCTAAATAATCTGGCTTGGACTGCTACGACAGCAAAATTTGTTCGCAGGTTCATTTACATTGATTTACATTTATCTACATTCACTAACGTTTTCCGCACCGATTCTCATCAAAAAGCGTATTTTCTGTCTTCATCTTATCTTATTTCCGGAGAGTTTTGAGATACCTACATGTTCTACGAATCACGGAATAGTGGAGCTGTGCCTTATTCCTTTAATTCTCATCTGCTGTTAGGTCGAAAAGGTCAACCAGAGGGCGGAACGCGGCTTGCATATAGAGTAAGTCGATGAATAGCTACTTCTACTACTACCCCTTCATTATTTTTTGGTCGATCGTGTCTAACACAATTTATCAGAACACAACAAATATAATAAAATGGATAGGATATATATTGTTATAATCTCGGTGAAATCAGCTTCGCAAGTTAAATGTTATATAACTTGGTAAAATTTCCAAAGACAATATGAAAAAAAAAACACTTCATGCTACTGAATATTTCGTACATATTCAAGAGAACTAGTACAGTAACAATAAATTTAATTTTTATTCTTATGTAAGATCCCTTCCACTCATCCATTACTTAGTTTTAAATGAAATTATCAAATACCTTCAACATTTGTTTACTTTTTATCTTATTTTCAAACCTTGTAGATATCTTAGGTAGGTATTTAGGAGCTCTTTAATACATTCTTCAAAGGAAGAGATATCAAACTTCTTTTTGAAATATTTTCAGAGCAAGGGGTTCTTTGGTTCGAGTAACACTTCGCCTCTCACTGATGTTGTACATGTTCGTAAGGAAGGGGACCGCTGACTTTAATTAATTAAGTCTAGCATAATGTTAAAAAAATCACCATCAACATTAAAAATTGATCGAAACTAGTCGAACAGATATAAAGACGGATACGAAATAATAAAGACATTTGTTAAATCAATGGGAAATGATAATGACTGAAATTACTTTCTGGGTCAATCTTCTATAACATTCACATGTCCTACACAGTTTTTTTTCTCACAATCATCATTGAATAATACAATTATGTTTGCATTGTCGATCTTGCTCAAACGATAATGATAGGTATTTATTTGATAATTATTCTTTATTGTCTTGCGATGTTCGTAAATTGATATTAAATATAGATTAAACACAATACGATAAGTGAAATTCAATGTTTTTATGCTATCACTACATGTTACGTACATACGAAAATGCATCATGTTTCTGGAAATTGTAAGATTTTACATGATTTAAATAAAGAAAATCATCCGCGCAAACGGCTGTTTAAGAATTACCATTTAAAATATATTTATTTACGATATTTTATTTTTAAAAATGAATTTTAAAATTGAATCAGAAACGATATTTTAGATAAAAATAGATAATTGATTACAGGCGTGATGTTACGTTTACAATACAATAAACACAATACAATACAATTAACAACAGTATGAAAAGATCAAGTATTGAACATTAATATCAGGTAGCCCGTTTGCCTAATTTACATGCATTTTATTTCAAAAAGTATAAAACACATACAATAACTTAGTATAACTCAGATACAGGTAATAAATATTGCAAGTTATAAGATACTTAAGCTGTAGGTCGATATGAAAGTTATTTACGACACTAAATAAGATTACGTAATAAGATGTAATCATACGTATAATCATTCCTGGTTTGAGAGGTAGGCAGAGAAGAGCAGTACCTGCACTCCCACGTTTCATTAGTTACCCTATACTCCGCATCATGGAATGGGTGGTGAGCCAAATGAAAAATGTCTTAAACCGAAAATCTGAGCTACTACTAGGAATTTCAAATTAGAAAACCCAATAGTATCGAACCTAGGTCCCGATCGGCAGTCGACCAACGAGGCAGTCTAGTAGTATTAATAGAATGACGAGGTAATATATTAAGCAATCTCTGTTTAAATAATTACCTGCTACTGTACACACGACACTGAGTGTATAGACTCGCTAAACCAAATCACACAAAACACGTCTATGCGAAGTTTTAGCCTCGTCTAATGCTACGTTCAAATGTAAGCGATATTCTTCTTAAGTAAAGAAGACTCAATGCCAAACATCGATCTGTTACTTGTCATATATATTTGCATCATTTATTATTCATATTTTTAACATATTTTGAATAACCTATATCAAGTGATGGTTACAACTATTAATGCTATGCAAGTAAGTTGTTTGGGAGAAATCGCTGTTTGAGCGACTAGACGACGTATTGGACACAGTGCGGCGTTTTGACTTTCATGAAAGTTTGACATATGCTGTTTTGCTGTACAATAATCTCATAAGTAAAACAATGCTGCTTCATAATGTTACAAAGTACATTAAAAACTGCAATAAATTTCACTTACTGTCATAATTGATGTTTTCTATAAATTCGTTGCTATATTTTCCATGATTTTTGGCTAGTTTCTGATTATTCGGAACTTTCACCACCATTTTGATTTAACTTCAATAAAATTTTAGTTAAATAATGTATTTAAGCGTCGTAGTAATCAATACACGCCTTTTGCGTATTGGACGCGTCCTTACGCAGAGGTACGTTAGCCAAAATCTCTGGAATCGATCAAAACAATGTTTTACGATGTGTTGTGTTACTGTCTGCGGCAAATACTTTGCACTTTATTGTTTGCCACGAACCATCACTGAGTCGCGGCGCGAGTCAGGGTCACGGCAAACGTATATCTGCTGTGCGGGAACGAAAAAGACTACAAAAAATATTATATGTCCATTATTATCATTGTGATAACGATTTAATAATGGTTGTTTGAGTTATCGATAAAATAGATTAGGTTCATATGTTGATCCGTTGAGGCTTGATAGTATGTACTTTCTATTTGATTTATTACAATACCGCACTCGGTAGCGCACTGGAGCGGCCTGGTGGAGTGTGCTCCACGCCTCCTGCACGTGTAGGTAAGATATACATATATACAAGAATGAAGCGTAAAAAGGGGACAGTAAAAAAAATAGCATCTTATAACCAAAGGTCTACTGTTCAGATATACTACTATCTCCGGCTTAAAAAAATAAAATGTTTGGTTTTAATATTTTTTTCAATATAAATATTTGTACCTAACTTGTCAGAGATACTATATCCATAATAGAAACATAATTTGATGTTAATTGCGAAAACACATTTCAATAAAAAACAAAACAATAATGCAAAAAGTAAAACAAATGTGCCTATTCACAATTACAAACGGTCTTATACCGTCATAGAAGAGACGCTTGTTGTGAAGCTTGGTTTGAAAATAATATAACAACTATTATACATTAAGCCACACGTAACATTTTATATTTATATAAAAATCTATCCTCTACGTTATTTAGTGTTCTACGTTGCAATTGCATATATGATGACAAAAATTCGTATACCATAATATGAAAAAGGAGAGAATAAACATTTGATGCCATTATCTGACGTAAAGATAAGATCGGGAAGTTTTATCTTTTTTACTGTAACATCACTTATGACCCTATTCAGATACTGTTTCTGAAGAAAGGATTTCGTCGTAAGTTTCCGAATGACTTTTTCATTGATAAACGGGTAATATACATATAATGCCAAATGAAAAAAGTCACAACATACATATAATTTAAATTAAAATGCATTAGAAATGTCAATATTATAACTGTATGAGAAGTTTCTACTTATAATAATAATCATAATTATCATCAGTAAGTCCTTTATGATTCAACTATGGGACGCGTATACTTTCATAGAAAGAGAAGGATTTAGACCGTAGTCGGTCTTATTGACTATTTTCGGGCTGACAGACTTCACATGTCTTAGAGAAAACTATGAAGATTTCTGGGCCGTATAGGATTCCGTCGCATGATTTTGCAAGACACGTGCGCCAGTTTTTAATACCTGAACCCCTCAGAAGAGGAGACTGGTTGGTGGACTACTGGGCTATTTTTGCTTTTTTATAACATGTACATACAATTAATTGGGTTGCCAATTTCAATATTTGCGTGCAAATTGTTTGTCTAAGATGTATTAATGCAGTCCCTTATCAAAACAGTCCACATTCTACGCCGTTATCGTTATTTTGAGTCGAATTGACAACAGAGATAATACCGTCACAAATATTGTTTAGATTGTGACCGATTATCCAATCGACCGATAATCGCGTATCTCTTGTAATACGTTCCAATACGGCGTTCCATTTCTAGGAATTCCATTATCCAATACCAATTAGAATTATTGGAATCATTACAATACTGTAAAGCGACAAATCCCTTTATATGGGTTTGAATGTTGCGTAGCAAATTATAATTGCAACGATGTGTGACGGGCTACAAGTGTATAAACGGTATCAATTGTACAAGTGTATCAATCGGTCTGCTAACATACTACGTACATAGATTTTTAACTTCTATTGTTAAATCATTCCTTTTAAAAATGTATAGGTTTATTGCGAGTTCCATTATCAATTTGCGTTAGCCAAGCAATGTGTTGCTTTCTCGGCGGAGAATCTTGGTCGAGGTCAAAAAAATACAATATAAATATCCATAAGTCGTTTCCCCCCACCTTACCTAAACCTCATACCGAACCTATTAGCCTCGAAGCTTAATCTATGTCAACCACATTATGATGACTCCCTTAAGAAAATTTTATGTGCTTGCCGTTTTATCTACCCGCGCCTAAACAACCCCGAAAGGGATTATTGCTGTTAATAAACCGTAGAATTTGTACAACATTGAAGATAAAATAAACAACGTACTTTGATATGAGCCCAAATTTTTATCTCTCCCTGTGTAAGGATGAAACGATATTGTTTGAACCATTAGCAAAAATATTTTATGCAAAAATTCTGTTAAATTCCTTCATAAGGGCAAGTTTACCTACGTTTCAGAGACTTTAGATGTTTGGGCCTTGTTTTGTAAAAAAACTGGAAACAAAAGACCAGTTAAGTATAGTTTATTGAATCACTCAAATAGTAGCCCGAATTATTTGCGCTACAAAGTTCTCTTTTCTTTTTTTACGATAATACATTAAAGACGAGAAAATCTTGGCCAGAACCGTACAACAGATTACTCTTTGTTATTGCTCTTTAATACTGAATTTCCAAAACCTTAAGGGACTTTCACTATGTCTGGGAGATACAAAACACAAACCCGAAGGGGAATTTATAAAACCCTACTAAAGAACTCCTTTTAAGAAATTCTGACTATGACGCGGTAGACTTAAAAATAATAAGACCATGCAGAGAAATTGAATGGAATGGAATTAGAATTTCAGCCTTAGAATTTCAGTCCTATTTAAGCTGATATAGATGTTCATGAGAAGACGTGAGTGATGATTTAATAGCCTGTATGCCTATTTACGGCTACCTAATTAATTGTTAAGTGATCTTTGAATGATAATGTTATTATCATATTAAATTTGATTCCTAAATCGTACGAAGCGGAAGTTTCCAATATAATGAAGACTTCAATATCCTGCAATGAAAAGCAGAAACTCGTCGAACTTGCATTAAGAATGGAAGTAATCTGCATAATATTACGAATATTGGATGGTTGAATTTCATACTTCACTGTTAACTTTTTGACTGCGTTTTAGTATCTACGTTTTATCTGATATTACAAAGGAAATAATTAATTAATGTTTTATTTTCTAAATGACAAACCAGCATTTTTTGTGTTGTGGCTTTCGTCTCTTTATTACTCTCTTGTCTCTCATGTTTCGTGATTCTTCTACTATATGTAGTTAGTAGAGATGTCGATGAAGTTAATAGTTTCATGAATTCCGAACTATTATTATTGCTTCTAATAATGTTCAGGGACTTTTAATTAAATAACTATTCAATATTCTTTAATGTGTTTGCCAGCATGGAACGATCAATTATTGTATCTCAATTAGCATCTATCTTTTAATCCTTTTTAAACGATCTGTTCAAGTTGCAATTGAATAGGACAATAAAATGGAGCTCTAAAATATTCTATCAATGAATTTATGAAAACAAATGTGGCCTCCAAAATTGTCGCAATGGACCCTTTGACGAGCATTAGCATAACAATGCGAACGCAACTAGTTCCCAATTTTAATTTGAATAAGCGAAATTGGTTTTCAGACCTCTTGGGCAAGTTCTCGTTAGTTTTAATTGCCAGACCTTAACTACCCATTGCCACAGACTATACGAGAAATGAAGTAATTGGAAATAATTTTACAGTAGACAAGAGCAATACTATAAATGTACCGTAAGTTAGGTATTGTTAAATTTTCGTTTGGCCTTAAAATATTTCAACTATTCCTTGAAAACTATAGTTTCAAAATTGTGCCACGATTAACGAAGGAACTCTGTAAAGGGGAATACTTAAGCGTTGTTCTGCTTCCGACGCTAAAGGAATAAAGATCTTTTAAACTATACAGGTCATAATAATGTCACGAAGAGCTTGTTTTAAGATCTAAGGTTCCTTGAAATAGAACAGACTCAAACCGTAATAACATTTATGAGAAGTATTATATTATCATAATATTCAATTTTAAAAGAGAAGAAATCAACATTGTATAATTACGAATATGGTTTTCATCTGTGCAAATAACTCTGTTAAAATATACCTACCAATGTGACGAAACAAGTATTCATTCGGTTCAATCTAATTTTTCATGTCTTGGTGAAATATACTCGTACATATGATTTCATTACTACTTAATTACTGCTTGTCATATTAAGATTTTCGTTTTTTAGATGGCACTTATACATGGCTGTCCAAATTTAATATTTTACACAGATTAAAGTTTTGGATTTCCCTGAGTTATCTCTAAAACGTATAGCACGTGCCTATCATAACTTCATATAATAATATTCTGTTCTAGATTATCTGAAAAGCGATTTACAAGGAATTTGATACGGACAGAAAACACTTCGGTTTGTCACGACTCGCTACTATTTTGATAAGGCGTTCAATTTCATCATAAAATGCAATTGTTGCTGAACGTATCCATATAATTTTACATTCCTAGACAGTGAATTCCGTTAATACGTAGGTACTATTTATTAATGGCAATAAACACGCTACCTATTCCACGATGGGGCGTAAACGTAACTGGCTAAACGTAGAAGAGCCCTACACTCCTCTGTCTACCCCTTCAGGGTTCACAAGCGTTATATTACTTTTTAGCAATTTCGGTTACAGTATTGTTGTAAGAAAATGTATTTTTGCATGTTTCACCGTTTCGTCAAGTTTTAATTAAAAAGAATCGATACTGATTTCCGATATTAAAACAGAGAGAAGTTTTATATAAACTTATCCAATTTTCTTCCTTTCCTTTTATTCTTTATAGCTGCTTTCAAAATGGCTTAGCATATTAATTTTCAACTTTTTTAAATTTTTGATTTCTTTAATTTTTTTAATTCACCACAAGGTAATAGAATTCTAATGAACATTCAATTTAAATTGATGAACGTTATTACTGAAGTTACATGTGGTTTGAGAATTAAATAAGAAGTGCTGTATCTGAAGATGTGCGGTGAAGAAAAATATCTTAAGAAAACCGTATAACGTTCTTTATAACATTCTCTAGTGGATATGAAGTTGCACCCCGTATTTATCTAGTATGGAAGATTACGGAATTAAGCCTTCTCATTATAAGAAAGCCATATCAAACAGTGATTAACTCTGATGTTCACTCTTATCCAAAGTAACGAATAGAAAAACCAGAAGTGTTCTATGAATTATTTTTAGTAAAGTATAAATTTTGACGTTAAGTGATAATTAATATAGCCGACGCGAGAATGTGCCAACACAAAACAGCTGATCATATGTCAATTACAGACGATTCTCACCAGCGTTATAACAATCAACTCTCCGGTCCTAATTATTATTACATGAAATATAAAAAACTTGGCAGACGGCTATCATTCGCAGTCCTTAGTATGATGTAAATATTAGAAAAAAAATCCGAAATGTGTTTACTGTTCAAAACGGATCAGTTGCAATTTTTTGTATACCTATATGGAAATATAAATTATTAAAACCAAAATTCTTAAAACCCTAGGTATGATGCCTTTTTAATATTTGTGTTCTAATTTCTCCAAATTTTAACATAATATGTAAATTCTTACACAATTACATTTATACATACAATAAATTGTGAATTTGTAGCATACGGAATAATTAAATTGGAATAATTAATTCTAGTAATTCGGAAATTTAAAATTTATATAAATTTTACAAATATCTATACATACGTCCCCATATCGGAGCTAGTTGAAATTGTGTCTATACCGGCTGTAATATGCAGAACTCCGTAAAAATAATTTTCTGTGACCGTTTTTTATCAAATTCATGTTTATAAATAAACAAATGCTTACGCTCCAGGAATTGCGGGTTGGTATTATATAATATAGACCTGTTATATACAACCACTTGTTATATACGCACTGGTTCAAAACTAAAGTTTTCAACCAGTGCGTCCTACCAGTGTTGACGTACGGAGCTGAAACGTACACGACACTCGCGCTGCACTCCACCGATTCAAAGTCGCTCAGCGAGCTATGGAGAGAGCTATGCTCGGAATCTCTCTGAAGGATAGGATGAGAAAATAGCTAAATGGATTAGCTCGCTGAACTGGCAATAAGCTGGGCATATCTGCCGAAGAACCGACAACGGG
>DWMF01002540.1:0-10007 GCA_018244815.1 Parelbella polyzona
AAAATCGTTACGTTAATGTCTGCTCATAGAGTAATTAATCTTAATCTATTTAGGTAATATTGCGCCTCAAGGATCAACAACTTTCAGTAACACTATAAACAAGAGCATTATTTTTTCAAGATGTCGTTTGAAATTCGAATACGAAAATTGGAATATTAACCGAATTTCGAATACACTGGGTCACCACCATAATTGGGTCCAATATTAATAATTAACCGACATTTCTCGACACTCTCTTTTTGTTTATTTTGTCATAAGCTTGTAAAATTTATAATAAATGTAACACAATTCAGGTCAATCGAAACCTGTTTAAATAATTTTAAATTATTTAAAACGTAATAACAGCTAATGATGCGCTAATACTCTAATTACAGTATTAAAAAGACATTTAACATATCGCAAAGGTCAAAGATGTCGAAACTGGTGTAAGGCGACGCAATCTTTAAATAGCAGTGCGTGTGAACTATGGTATAGAATATAATTAATTATATAACGCAGTATGTAATATGGCATATAACATGTGACTTGTTAGATGACGATTGGGATAAGGTGTTATTAATTTAACGGATAGTATATGCCGGAATTTCCTTTCGTACGTGTAATTATGATTACACACGATAATTTTAATGTCTTATTATATCATCACACCATGGATCTCACGGAGTAGGCAGAGGGCACCAAGTACCAAAACTAATGTTACAGGCCTTACGTGCTTGTTCAAAGACAGACAAACCAGATGTACATACGAATACATTTGATGAATGCAAGTGGTGACCTCTGTCAGCCAATGACCAAGATTCATTTTGATCAAATAAGTCAAGTTACTGATGGATAGACTTCTAATAAATAATTTCAAAGGTTTTATCAAACGTGCCCAACTATCTTCGTATAACGGAAGCAAGTCATTTTATTTATTTCAATATAAACCTTTTAGTTCACTATTAAAATAATTCTCATTTGTTAACCCACTTATAGCTTGCATGTAGTCTACAGCACTGATTGTAATAAAACGAAGCTAGTCCCAATGAATCCATCTCTCTTATTACGTACCATTGTATGTTATTTTGGTGTACTGTAGATAAATGAATAAATATAAAAACAATCAAAGATAATCCATCCAAGTAGATGTTGTTTAAAATTTTTATATAATTTGTAATTATTTCGGGCGGGAACTAAGGTTAGTAAGATAACGAAATCAGCCCGGACATGCCATTCGGCCCGATATTAATTGAGATAGCCATACCTTATCACAATTTCAAATATTAACTGCAATTTGTATTTTAGTATTTGTCGTTACCAATAACGTTTTGGACGTAAATGAATTTATTTTGATGTCACAATTTTGATTGTCGGATTTTGAGCTTTAAGTACGATTCGGTATACCGTAAAAATTCCAAGCTTATTACCAGTCGACCGTTGAGCTGTAGGTCGTGGAGTCTATTCCACGGAAGGATAAATATTTGTTTGATTTGAACGAGCGTTTATACTGTGTCTGTATATGGAATTAAGTGCAAATAGATATACGTATATGGAAATTTACGTGATGTGTGTTTGTCAACTTTTTGGATGCTTTAAGTACAGGCTCCGCTGAGTTTGCGATTAGAGACCCCTGCTTCCCACATCAGCCAGTGAACTATCTGGTCAAGATATATCTGTCCTACAATCTTGATAGAGTTCATAATACTTTCTACTGCTTTCGGTTACTCAAAAATAGTATTGCGAAAATGGCGGAAGTCCTTTCGGTTTTGTATACATACATATGTGACCATTGCAACTCGCTCACTTTGATACCTGACAGCGGCTGTTTCTGAGAACACTGTAATAGATAAATGAAGATACATTACGGTGTAAGTGCTGTCATTAATAACAATGGAAAGCGCTCTCTAACGTGCTATTACTTTGGTTTTTATTTGCATATCATAATGTCAATGTGACGTCTTGGATCGCCCACACGCGCCGCGATCCAAGTTAGAAGCGCGACTTGTCTATACGAATGTAAAGGTACGTTCTTATATCAAATGAACATGGATTCGAACTGAGGGTCGAGTGAGTGAGCGAGTGAACTGAAGAATAGTGGCGTGCTATTGAAGAGGTCTATGTTCCGCAGTGGAGGGACGTAGGCTGTGATGTTGATGATGGTGACTATGTCAACTTGGAATTGTACAGGTAAATAGGCTGTTCATAAGCGAATCCTAGGTTACATTTCACTGACTATCAGTTGAGATAATAGTCAAACGGGATATTGTGGCTATTGAAATAATAAAAGCTTGCTGTCGGTAGAATTTTTGGGCCCCGTTGTAAGTATTTTTAAGATCCGTTATAAGTAGTTTTAAGATCACTGGGCGCAAAGATGTATGTGGCCTTTGAGCTTGTAGGTATAGGGAATGTTAGAGATTTAAAATTCGTACGTGTCAAATATACATTAAATTTGATTACATGTATCCGTATGTGTGGGTTCGTGCTGAATGGATACAATCTGAATTTACGTTTGAACATTGTAAAAGACACTTTTATGCCTTGTCATAAATGAATGATACTCATAGAGAATGTCACAATAATAAAATGGTTTACGATATTATCATGAGCAAATTTCACACGGTTCTCTTATGACTCGCTCCAAAATAAACTATGGGTTGATGTAGATTGCCAAGTACAGCTCGATCAAGTCTGAAGAAGGCAAGCAAAACAAATATGCCTTTCTCCGGTCCATACATGGGCCTCATAGTTTTTTCTCGTCAAATTCGGAAAATGGAACAAGTGTAGAGAGCGATATTAGAAGATGATAATGTATCTTATCGATTTCGTTTTGGTACTTAATTATACCCTTTAGAACTCTGTAGTAAATTGATTGTATCAAACATATTGATGACATGTTTGATAGTTACGTGATGTGTAGTAGCTTTCAAACAAAGCGAGTATTAGAATTTTTAATAATTTTAATTTTTGTTGATGAAAGTAATTCCTCTTATTTAATATTAGTATTTCGATATATTTTTTTATTTCAATCTTCAATTCTTAATACGACAATTAAATAGTACAACATTTAAACTGTGGTTACATTATTATTCCGAATGTTCCGAATTCAGTTTTATAAAGAAAATAGAAAAATAGATTTTCCTATCATCGTTTCTAAATTTCAATAACCTTCACGTAAGTATTTCTTATGCTCATGCAGATGTACGTACAATGCCCTATGTAAAATGTAAAATTTTATCGTGATAAATCGTCGATATCTCAAAATCCCAATGACGAATGGTTTGACAAGTAAAGATATTAATCTTGGATACGTCAAATCAGTAATATAGTACTGAATAACGTCCGTTATTTCTTCCTGGGTACTGTGGAAAATGGGAATACATTTGCCGTCTATCGACAACCGATCTCTCGAGTGATGGGAAGCGGTTACATGTGTTATGCAAAGTTTGGTGCAAGATTTGCTGTTGTAGTTTGAATCACAAATGTTAGCAGTTTGCTTTTATTGGAAACCCAGGATATCTGTTACTGGAACCCAACAAATGTTTGCTTTTAGTAGTGCGGCACAGCGCAAAGACAGATTGATGTTCGATTTTGAATAGTCAGTTACACGATTCGGTCACTTGTTGTTGTCTTGTTTCAATATGTTACAGTGAGAAGACGTCTAGTTTATTTTCTAGAAGTTTCAAAAAAACCGTAAACTTAAACTTTTAAATTTAATATTATTACATATAAAGTTTTATACTTACCTTACCTTATATTCAAAGATTTTAGTTATTTGAATCTAGTTCGGAAATGTACTGGCTCATCCACTGACTCAAAAACTACAAACAAAGCCAAGTGTTAAGCTAGGCAGGCATTTTTGTTGAATACTGCATGCTATGTCAGAGGACAATATGAAAATAGATTGGTTTCGCTTCTAGTATGCTACTTATTTTATTTTCAGTCAGAGCTAAACGCTGTAGCATATTCGTGGGATGGTTTCGAAAGAATAATATTGTGAACCTTTTCACATGTTATTTGTCACTCATAAGTATGTTAAAATAAAACACAAGGTATATTTGTTTACAATTTTATTTCGATAAATAGTGTACATTATATTAAAGGTATTTATAGTTATGTTTGAAATAATGATAAACATGTTTATGATTTTCTCATACGATTGTATTATTGAAATTTAATGCGATGGAAATAAATTTTCTAGTTGCGAATCGACGTTTGCGATCTTACGATTGATGGCATCTGTTGGTACATATGTTATGCAGAATTCACTTCGCTTTGCAATGCTAAGTGTGAACCTGCACTCGGATTGTTTATAGAGCTTTATGCTGGTCTCCAACCGCTTTTTAATAGTGAAATTGTATTAGAAAGAAATAACTTTTTTTATTCGAATAATAATTTTAGGGAACATGTTCCAAGTTTAAATTTTTCGACCAGTAACGTTTTCAGTTTCCATAAAAACAGGAGAACAGCATTGTTACATAGGTGATGTATGGAACAGTCGAATAAAGTCCGTGGCCTAGAACTAAGAATTTGTTGGCTAATAAAAAAAGAAAATAAACTTTTATTTATTTTAAAACAATATAGAGAGAATATCTCTTGTAATTATGTTCCATAATTTAGTTTTAGTTTCATATTTTAAAAGCCGTTTATTGTTATATGCGTAGTTCCAAACTGATGTCGGAATTTGTGTCGATATTAATAGCGAAAATATTGTTTATCAACTGTTTTCTTAACGATCGATTAAAATCTGCGCACTAATAGACTTTCGACAAATTTATTGTTTCCCGCGCCCCTCGCCCTCCGCAATTCTAATCTGATTTTTAATTCCATTCCATAAAGAACATAATTGAAATTTTGATTGGTACAGCCATCGTAAAAGTAATTTTGTTTAAAGATGGCCGCGGATCGCGCCATTTTATTGTCCAAAGATAGTATCTCTTCGTGACTTCTGGTCACAAACGTCGCTTTGATCTCGAAATGGCCTCTTATAGTGTGCGTGTATAAAAATCGTTAGCGAAAATAAAAATAAGCAATAAATTGGATCTTCTAAGAGAATATCTAATTGAACTACTTATACTATTTTTTCCACGTCTTTGATTTCATATTACCTTAAGACGCATATAAACAAAATTTATCGTTGTTTTAATTTTACGCTGTCTATATTTTAATCTATTCGCATCGCATGAATATCAAAGAATACCTTGTAAATCCTTCTGGTATATTGAAATATTTTCATTTAGTAGTTTTTAAACTCTTTGTTATAAATCCTCTGGCGCTAGTTACAAAATTAGCTTATTAGGTATTACTATATCGTCAACCTTACGTGGTGGGCAGAAAGGATAAAACAAGAAGTTTTGAATATAGATTATTACAGTTTTATAGTTTATTGAAGTATTACTTAAATTATTCTAGGTTTTAAGTTATTTGTCTTTTTGCGTTACGTTTATAAAACATTGGTAATTAACCATGTTTAGTTAATCATCAACACTTTAAAGTTCCACGGTTGGGCGTGGGTCTTCTTCTTTCGCAATATAATATAAGAATTTTATCAGGAGTCTGCCAGCCTGACCAAGAGCGGGTTCATAGACTTCACACGCCTTAAAAATATTATGTAGAATTCCTACGTATATCGTAAGTTTCTTTGGAACTTTTTCTTTCACCATTAGTTAAACTGTGACAAAAATTCGATATACACTTTTTTTTCTATGCCCATGTAGATGTGTATATATGGACTGGAAGTTACAGGTGATCAGATGGACGCCAAGTGAACTTGTTCGCCAATCAACATTGTACGCCGGCAACCATAAAAGAACAAGTATTGCACGTCACTAGAACAGCGAAAGTATTCTTAATGAGTTGTACCTCGGGCAATCGGCGCACCGGCTACAAGCGTCGAATTTGCGTTGATTTGACACACTATTCCCACACAAGACACACAACACCAACTCATTTGAAAAGTAATCGTATCTGTTAATGATAAGAGTTGAATTTTCTTTGGTCGGAATCAAAAATCGGAAGTCCCACAACACACCGCACTAAGGTCCAGTATAGAACCTTCTCGAATGCAAGCGTAGTATGGCTCGCACGTCGCTAGATGGCTGTTGATTGTTTTGTACTGACAAGCAAATTAGCTGA
Organism: Parelbella polyzona; assembly: GCA_018244815.1. Lineage (NCBI taxonomy): Eukaryota > Metazoa > Arthropoda > Insecta > Lepidoptera > Hesperiidae > Parelbella > Parelbella polyzona. The sequence continues at coordinate 6,112 of DWMF01002540.1, forward strand.
TACCTTTGTCTCGTTCGGATGTATTAACCGCGATCGGTGATTGAAAGAGAACAGATAAGACCGGACGTGGCGTTCAATTAAACAGTTCATTTGATCTTGTATGAATGGAATTACATGGCCGATATGAACAGATTTGTTACTCAATGTGAGTTAACTAGTGAAACTTTCTTTAATAGACAATACATTGTTTATTGCGATGACTGTTTAGCTGATGACTGAAACTTTCACGTCGTCAAACGAAAACAAACCATGAAAATTGTTAATTAAAATTGGAAGTGATCAAAACATATTATCTGTGGACTAAATTACTTAAATAATTGTAGATATAAGTTTGTTTTGTGTTGCAAAATGAAATCTAATTAAAATGCGAATGCTCTTTTTAAAAAGAAAATATAGCTGCCTAACCTAAAAATTTCATCTAAACTAAGTCACTGATGGTTTTCACGAGCTCTTAAATCTTGAGTCCCTGTAGATAATACATAGTTTTTAACTAGTTGATATCATTGCCGACACCAACAAAATATTCATGATTACGTAAATAATTATAGAAGTGATTATTGTATGGATTAATCTCAATTAGGTTATAACATTAAAACTCAAACACATTAGCCTAAATACGGTCAGTATGGTCAGTTGCTGTAAACAATAACCAGTCAAGGTCTATAAATATTGGGACGACGACAACATCACACCTGACCCTGGCTTTTACTTTAGCACCTGTTGAAAACGATACGTGGTATCGAGAAAGTGCCGGTAATTGTACAGAAATCGTTATATCTATATTAAGGTTCGGGGAATCCGATAATTGTGTGAAAACCTCGAAATCTTCTTATTTACGGGACGGTGAAGGGTTCATTAGTGTTTCTGCGACATTTTATGGAATAATGATAGATCATTATTTCATACACAATACTGGTGTCATCACCTGTTAATTGTGTATTGTGTGAATTCGGTACGCGCGATGTCCATAAGTTTTGTCATATTGTTTTAATTGACAGCAATCCCTTTATGGCAGTAAATAATTTTTATATTTCATACTCAACGTTTTCAATAAAATGTAGCGTTAAAACAGTTATATAAAACTTAATTAACATAATGTTAAAATAGTCTGGAATTGAACTTTTCGTGATTATTTACACTTTTATGTTAGATGTGGATCTAGATCTGACCTGTAGTTTAAATACGCTGTACCTACATTATTATTTTATACCTAATTGGATAGGTAGCTAAGCAGCAGTAGGTCCTTCTATCCTATCTAACAACGCAATTGGAATCGATAGAACGGGCCTACTTAGTTTGAAATCGCTAATGAAATTAGCAGTCTATTTAAAGAATCTTGTTTCTTCACTTGTCAAGTCGTTTGTGAGCTACAATTGCATCTGAGCGATAAAATGCGGAACTAAAAAATACAAAAAAAAATCTTTCATACGTCTGCAATGTTTGCATCATTTCATAATGAATTTGATCTCATACGAGATAAGGACATTCAGAAAGCATAACGATTCAAGGCGAATTCTAGATCAGATAAGATTAATCGATCACTTCAAAGTATATGATACAGAATAAGATAAACGAAACCGGTATTGTCATTTCTTCATTGTAAAACCGTAACCTTTAGTTCCACTTCCTATTGACGCAAATCGTAAACAAATACTTGGTTACTAACATTCCAAACCAATTAATTACGGCCAGTAATAATCTATTAATCATCACGGATCCTGTCCCCGGAAAGATACCTTATTTAACAGTACATAATAGATTGACCGCCATTGATTTTATAGATCACTTTCCCTTGTTCCCGGGCTTTTCCTTCAATACCACTGTGAGTATTTAAATGTTGTGGATGCAAATCGAGAAAACACGTTCTCATAGATTTTCACCAGTCAACGATTGTCACGACGACCACTCAGTGTTGTGACAGAGCGGACATAAGCAGACACGTGTGCCGACTCGGAACAACAAAACTACGATTTCTGTTTCCGTAACAGCGGCCACAAGGGAAAATAGACTTTATTTACTTAATAGAAATTGAAATATATATGTTTATGGTGTTATGCTAATAGCTATTGACAGCAGAATCAGTTCACGAGTGTCGAAATGATCTCGATGATAATCAAAGTGACGTAAAGCCAGACGTAATCGATATGCAAAAAAGTGAATGTGAAATTAGATATGAAATTTAGAAGAAAGCAAAGGTTAAGTATTATAACGATACGAATGCACACATCGTACGGTTAATGACGCTAAATTTGCTGTATAGACAATTTGCATGCATACCATCAAGATGTTTTATACTGCAGCTTTGGCTATATCGCCGTCGTGATATCGTGTTCAGGGTTAACGGGGATGTTTGGAGCCACAACGAGTCACATCATTTATGAGAATTTCTCGAACTGCATGTTTACGATTTGTAGCACTTGCAGCCTCGAACGGGTTTGCGCCGTTGACATCCGGACACCGTTAGCTCTCTGAATCGTTGACCCGCGCGTTCTTTGTCTGTTCACATACGCACACAATTAACTGTCAACAATTGTATCTAATTCTCTATCTCTCATATTAAATTGTTATCTCTTAAGATGAATGCTTTCTTTTAATTGTGTTTGAGATGGAAATAATTTTGATGCTCCTTTTCCTAACACACTTTCGTGCCAATTATTCAGAAAGAACATCTGATACAAACATCGCCATCAATTTCTCTTTTTCAATTATTTCTCTTTGACAGTGCAATTAATGATTGCAAACATGTATTGGCTTCAGTTAATATTATTATCAGCAGTAACGAAAGTGTGTTGATTCACTGATGTCGGTTTGGAAAAGTGTTTTATTTTGTTAAATTAGTTACACTTTCCTTATGAGAAAGAGATCACTATCAGTTTTATTATTGAGTCACACATATAAGAAATCGTAGACCTATTTATCCACTTACGTTTGGAAACAGTTCTAAATGGCTTTCAAATATGTAGTTTCTACAAGAAGTTCCTTTTTTTACTATTTTCTCTTCTTAAGCAGTAAAGTGATCAGTTGTGCGTGCGACATATTCTCTAGGTACAATCTTTATTGCAAAATTGCCATTGTTAGAACGTGCATAGCTCGCAATCGCGTCTGTTTCCTTGTCATTACGATGAGAACTGACAAGATGGGCCCATTCTGTGCGAGACCTGTCATTCCTTTGTTACGCACCGCATTGTTGCTTTATTTAGGTCTTGTACCGTTTCACTGTTCAGTCAGCAGAAAATCAACCATCGCGGCCTTGTGTGCAATCTCTATGTGCACCTGTTCACCATCTTTACTTTAGAAAGCTACCAATCCATTAATGCGATGGCCTTCTGTAAGCGTTATCTCATGAGCAGTGCTAGTCACAAAATTTTCTTGTTTAATAAACCAATTTATTTCCATTTTAAATTGACATCATTTATTGTCATCATATTTTTCAAGGTGGTTATGGATATTGAGCTTCGTCAAAGTGAGAAAACCTAAGGGTTATATTTAAATTCGAAGCAATATTTGCATGCATTTATAATACTATTTTACGTGTTATTATTTATAATTAACATCTTAATTACTAATAATTTTGAGTCGTTTCAGTAAAAGACTGAATTCAGTTTCAAGAATATGCTATGATAAAAATAGTTTTGGGATCCCAGGAGGTCATCATTATCATAAAAAACTTTGCGATTCCAATCAGATTCAATACGGAATGCGTCAAATAACCGTATTTTCATCTCCTTAGACCATTTCTTTCCGGACATAAAATACTATAAACTCCTATTAATCTTTTACTATTTCATAACTATCCATTTTACAAATTCATTCCTGCGCACAAGATAGAGAAGTATTTTATTTCTCTGAAGTGGTTTCAGTGCGCATGTTGTTTAGAATTTCGTTAATATTTTTGG
>DWMF01002541.1:0-10006 GCA_018244815.1 Parelbella polyzona
CGTACATATAAAATAAAAATTCTTTACTCCACGACAGCCCTTACTAAAACGTATGTAAGACAGTAAGCTTTTTGAAGTGCACTTTACAGAACGTCTTTGAATTCTATGTTCCCCTGGTATCCGAGCCGCTTAAGACGGCTTTGGAGAAGGGATTAAATAGTCTACAGCGCTTATTAACTGCACCTCGTGATGGCATCTCAAGAGCGTGTTTGTGGACGTTGACACAGTTAAAATAATTCATCACACTTAATAAATCAGTAAGCTAACGCAAAATAGACTACGGATACTAAACAAGCTTTATTATATATACATGCTGCATATTGCAGTTGCTTCTTGAACTGTGTGTTCTTCTAAATTATATTCAGTTTTAACTTAGTACACTGAAACCCCTAGATGAAATGCATACACAGCAAGCTCTTAGAGGTGAGGTCATAACTTCATACAAAACGGCATTGACGTGAACGTAAGACGGCCGGGATGAGCAGGGATTAAGGAGCTTAGATCGGCTATCGGCTGCACAGATTGCAAGTCTAGACTGTGTTAGGGTTTATGCACACTACAGTTACAGCACGGATGCTAAATCCTTACGATATTGCAAATAGTGGTTCCGTATAGCTTTTTACGTATACGACCCACAGATATCAGACGTATATTTTACTGGTTTTAGTTCGATTTCAAGACACTTTCCTCATGTCTATTCAAAACTGTTCAACAAAACGACATCAACGGTTTTTTCATTCCATTTTTGAATATAGCTTTCGTTTGCTGGCCAATTGCGAGGAAAGCTTAATAGAATCGACGTATGAGTAGTGCTTACGGAAACTGATGGTTATCTCGTCACAACCGCCCTTTCGTGACTCCCGAGATCTTGGAAATAAATTCCATGTCTATTTTCGTTTTAATACTGCAAGATTATTTATAGTTTAAGTCTTTTTATATCCTCTGCAAATTCTACTAAGAGTCTGTGCAATATACTTGTTTCTTGAGTTGTATAAAAAGCAAAGAGATGGAAAAATAAAGGTAAATTAGATTGAATTACAATTATTATTGAATATGAAAAAAATATTTAGTTTTCAATTATTTTTTAAAACACGTTCATAACTAAAACGCCCAGGTGCTTTTGCAAAATAACAGATTGTATGTTTTTCATTCTATTAATGAGGGTAGATGCTAAAAAACAGGACAAAACTTAGTCGCGTGTGTTCAAACCCTGTGAACAGAGAATGCTTTATAATAATTGTATGCATACGATGTTCATTTTAGTTTAAAAAGGGGTGTGCAACCCTTTCGCTAGTCTTTATCGATTTTCGACTCTCGCCCTTTCGTTTTAAACGAAACAGCACAGTCCAGTTGAACCGGTCCAAATGAAGTAACACTACGGCGCTATTACAACAAGGTTTTAGAAAGGACTCTGAGTCACTCTTTGTGTTTAGATAATATATCGAACGGTCTCTACACGAATTGTTACGGTAAATTATTCAAAAATAATGTTCGATGGTGGTGAGCCTATTGCCATACACCGGGCACTGACCCAGACTCCGAGTCACTACTAGAAATTCTAAATTAGAAAAATTCAATAGTACCCGTCCCAGAATTTGAAACCAGAATCTCCCGATCGGCAGTCGCGCTTGCAACCGCTCGACCAACGAGGCAGTCATATCATATCCTATAATCCCTACTAGAAATACAAAACTTAATGGGAAACATAATCTATTAAGAAACAATGATTTTATCCAATATTGTTAATGAGTTAGATATAGTTCCGTGGTTGGAGACGGATCTCCTCTCAGAGGAAGAAATATAGTCTGAATAATCTCTAAAGAGAAAAAAAACCTCGAGTTTTTTTTTATTACACAAACCGAAATTGTATTTAATGTCTCTAATTCCTAAGGCACAAGGGTGTTTGAACGTCATTATCTTATCAAAGTGTGTATCTCAAAACTTTATCGACCACGTCAGCACTCGACGTTCGACTACAATTATAATGATAATGATTATAACGAATTGACCACTATAAAATTCCTCTAATAGGTTTTCTTTAATTATCTTTCCAAAGTCTCCAATGGTAATGTTATATCCGTAACTGTTTATACATATCTTCACGCCAAACCCCTCACGAGGTAGGTAGAGCTTGCAAACCTGCTGTGCTTTTTTCCCATTCATCAATCACTTCATACGCCGGTTTCGGAATCGTCTAAATCACCCATCAGTCAGAAATCGACCTCATCGACATTAACATCGTCAACAGTTCTTTATCGGTCCAATGTTAGAAACCCCACCTCTCAAAACGAAAACATAATTAAAATAAAATAAAAAGAGTTTATCATTAACATCATTAAATCCTAAATATAAAGTTGAAAACGTGTTTTCTCGTTAAACTAAATAGCGTCACCTTAAAACAATGTCGTGCACTACATCAACTAGGTAATTGAATAATTTAAAATAACGAATGGAACGCGACACAAATTGCTGTTGATATTAGATTATCGTCTGAGATCACGTATTACGTTAGACCAGTGGAAAGCGTTCTTATTGTTTTGGTACAGCTGCATCTGTGACAAGATAATTAGCGAAGGAATTATGTACATTTTATTACATATTGAATAATTGGAGGCAATTAATTAGTACTAGTTAAATATACAGCAAATCACAACAAATGTATAATTCTTGCTACCTCGGTGTGTGTTTATACAATTTTAGTACAAGAAGTGTTACTAATACTGTAATGATTTTTAATTACGAATGTTTAGTTACGTTGACAATGTACATTGAACTAAAAATTATTCACGAAAGCGTTGGAGTCTCCAGGTATTTTGTTCAGTTTCAATTTGTCCGAATTGGGTCAGTCTAGCTAAGCTCACAATATAAACCTGACTACCCACACAATTTGTTAAAAACGTATCTACCCTCAATATTAAAGTAATTCTGAGATTATTTCCGTATGACACGTAAATAAATACACATCAATAATAATTTTATGTTACGTTTTATTTGTTAATACGTAAGTTTCAAGTACACTATAACGGCTACACGTCAGATTTGAATCCCGCCTTAAGTTAAATCTAAACATCCTGCGCGAACAAACACGGTCAACAAATCTGTGGACACACCACACCTAGTCCAACAATACGATGTACTAGCTCACTGCATTATGTACTTTACTCCATTTTATTAAGCCCTCGTTTTACTTGCAGCTTCTTCTGCATCTCAAAGGTAAATAAACCACGCAACGTGCCAAAGCAAACCGAATGGGAAGGTACGCGACCGAGCGACATGTCGCTGCCTGCGTGCAGGGTCGGTGGACTAGATAACGTAAATGTCGAAGGCAAGATCGGGCTTTGCATACTAGAGAGAAAACATACCAAAAGGTAAGCTAAATAAAACGTAGAGCTATTAAAAAAGTGTATGCAGTCGAACATTATTTTGCTCCGTACGATTCAGTGGCAAATAATAAAAATTGATGACATGTCTATCTTCGCTGGTAATAAGATCGGTACGACCATGGTAGCAGCTGGCTTTTCCTTTATATGCAATAAATAATAAAAGTTTTGAAGTGTGTTGTCATATATAAATGTATATATATCTGTGGCATTAAAAATATATTGTCATGTTTATAATCTATGACTTGCGTAAGTTTAAAAAAATGTTTGACAGCCCTAATTGCACATGAGGTAACATTATGTCTTGTCGAATGCATGATTCGCGGTCATTGCCATACAGTACTGTACCGACCAAAAAATCCTGACACGCTTCGGGTCACGGCAGCACGAGATCTCGTACGAATCGAATTATGTTGCAACGGTTGCGTGGGTCTGTGTTGACTGGTGGAGCATGAATGTGGCTAAATCGGTTTTGTCAGTCGCAATACTTAACTGATTTGCGTAGTGTAACTCGAAATAAGATTGACGGGTCTCTATACATGGTACTTGTATAGAAAAGAAACTGAATGCAGCCCTTCTATAAGTCTGTTCGACAAATTTATTTAAGTACAAGATATAAATAACATCGAATGCAAATTCGTTATAAATAAACATAATTGCTGCTCTAAATGGCTTCATATCTTTCATATATGGTATTTAGAAAAAAGAATACAAAGAAAAAAAACAGAAATGTATTTATATCCTGCGCTATTTACTGCCATGGATAGTTATTTAATATGTTTTCTCCTTAATAAGCAGACACGAGACAACTGGTCGCGACTCCATTATAAAGCGCAAGCAATAACACAATCTCATTTTCTTCCCTTTTCTCTAACTACTTAGAAAATACAACCGATGATATACAACAATCATTAGGTTTTTACGAGCTGTTACTAGAACTGAGATAAACACACATCACTATTATATAGATGTGAGCGTTTGTAAGCAAAGTGCATTGTCCTAGAGGAACTATAAATAATCATACCAATTTGTTCATAACTATTACAGTCAAGTTTAATACCGCTCGAGTAAGCACACGTCTTTTGTTTTTTCTGTGAAGTGAATATACAAACATTACATAACGATGTTTTTGTTTACCAGTTATAAGTACTCGAATGCGTCTGACTATACGGTGTTATTGCAACTGACAAAGGTCATAGACTTTCATGACGTCATTGGATTTAAGTTGAAATATGAAAATGCAATTTGGACTGCTTTAATGTTCTTTGAACTTCGGGATACAATAAATTTATGATGTAATTGTTAAAATAATATCTTAGGACAACTCAACCCTAAATAAAACACAGCCAATTGATTTGAAACTAGGCAACTTCTGTTATATGAAAGGCAGAAGATGAATAAAGTGTGTATATAAATTACTAAATGTATTAATTAGTATTTAAATAATTTCATAAAACAAAAATCCAAACCACGGCCCCTCGCTTAGTAGTCAGTATCAGGTAGCAGTGTAACTGGTCAGTCGAATGTGCGCTGCTAATATCTTCAATGTGTTATCAATAATACACAGTAGTCCTCTATGGCACTGATTAACGATGAATCATGGTACTTATTATAAACAAATGGTTACCTATTAATAAGTTCAATTTGCAAAGCAAAGCAAAAAACACTTGTTTGATATCCATCCTTAAGTCCATGCCAAAAAGTATTCAAAATAACAAGTATGTGGATATGTAAGAAAATTTTATTACACTATTTTACTTTCAAGGAAGTTTTTATTTCAATCCCGGATTCGTCACGGACACGATAGGGGCCATAAGGTCCAATTATAAATATTTATTTAAGCAAATAGTAGCCATTACAGGGTTTTAAGATATCTCCATGACCAATAATAACAGCATATCTGGTACTTTTGATTTCTAATAAATTTATTAACTTGGCTTAATAAAAAAATTCAAAAATAGGTTATGTTTTATGTTAAATGACAGTAATGTAAGGGTTATATATAAATTATTAATTTAAGATCAGTTGTTATTCAAACGCCCTAATCTTGATTCTATTACATCGAAAACAACATCAATTTAAAGCTTTGATGCAACTCCAATAGAAGAAGGCTTACAAACCTAATGTTATGATTATTAATATTGATTATATCCCTTTAAGAGACCTGAGATTCAATTGTATGAGAAGGTTTATTAAGTGGCTTTAAGTGGAGGCAATTCCAGTGGAATGGAAACTGGGGTACTGTAACTTTGTTCTTTATGGAGACATCATAAAGAGAAGACCCCAGTATTATATTAGACAAATTTCAGCAAACTCCATTTCATTTATTTTGTACTTTGTTTAATTTAATGTGTATTTTAATGTGTTTAAGAGTGATGGACTTGACCTAGTAGGCATTGAGGTTTGTGTAATCATAAACAAGGTCTACACTTTATCATGAAGTACATACAAAATGTCTATCTTGTCTATGTCTATGTTGTTAAAAACACGGCTGTTTAATGTTAAAATATGCGGTTACTTCCGTCCTTTCATTTACAAACATTTAGTCATAGTAGAGTGATTCACAAACACTACATTTAACAAAACTACATAGATTTTGGATATTGGATATAATTTGTTTTAAACATTAATTTACTAGAAAAGTTACATTTTGTATGTTACTTCAATTGTACTATTATGATAAAAAAACACGCAATTCAAGCATAGTAATTACATTACTTGATAAAAAATCAAATAGAGAACGCAAAATCTGTCAGTTTAACATCACGTAACAACTGTCTGCCATTTCAAACAATATTTAATCAGAGCACGTTTACACGCAATCATAAAGAAAACTAAACAGTTGACAACACGCAGCAAGCTCACCCAAATCTAGAAAACACTATTCACGATACAGTAGCCTCAATTGAATAATAAGCGTAGGTTAACAACGGACGAAAAGGTTGCGAGTTCGATTACCTTCGCTCATAGAACCAGATTCGCAAATGGGCACTGGTCTCTGAATATCTTCTATTTTCGTTCCTCGCTCGTTCCGCTATGCGCGAGGGGGCACACCGGATTAAGGAAACGTTTTAAAATACGATATTACTATTGTACTTTAAAAATTTATACTTTTATTAAATACACTCACATCAACATTAATGCGATGGACGTGGTTGCTGAGGAATAACGCTCATTTATCATATCCAAATAATCCTGGCTGATGGGGAAGTCAGAAGTCTCCAAAACTGAAATGCATGTTTCAAGAGAGAGTTGCATTTAGAAAATACGAGTACACGACAGGTTCGTAAAGATAGAAAATCGGCAGTCAATGCTGTCTATCTATACCGTAAGATAATCAACATTATCTCTAATTCTTTTAATATAGTGCCTTTAAAGCATTAGTATGTCTGTGTAACGTTCACGTAGAGTAAGACTTAAGAGTTTAACAAATAAATATCAACTTGAATTATGAAAATATTTCTCTTTAAAAACATCTATGACAAAGAAATTTAGGATGAAATGTAGGTACTTCTGAAACGATTAAGTTAGTAAATGCCCTATACTGTATAAACTGCTAAACGTAATGCAAAATCTTAGCTTGGCCAAAGAATCCACGAACGCTGACTATTTTGGATTTTAGCCATTATGTTGTTAATTATAAGGTGTAATTTTCATTGTAAGATTTACTGTCCCACGTCACAAGGTGGGACAAAGGCACGGACGGCCGCATTCCTCGTCAAGGTCGATGCACATCGTTCGAGCTGAGGACTTTAATTATTGGATAATTAACAACAACGACATATTACGCCTTTATCTTAAATAATTTAATCGTATACTTCATCGTTTATCGTAATTCGTTCATTAACATAAAATTTAGGTGTCAAAGGCGAACCTTGTCGGATGCCACTCAATTCATTGTATATTTCCCACCCCTCAAAGCAATATCAAATAATTTATGCACACAATATTGCAGATACAATTTAACTCCATAATGTGATAAGAAATATTAAGATTTATTTATTTCTCGAGTTCTACTGCGTTTGTCTTCCCACAAAGGAAGCTCTCGTGCGAAAAATAGAGATTCATTGGTAATAATAGGTGTCAAAAATATTTATTAAGCTTGTCAAAGATAAATTTGTTTAAAATTAATAAAATTAAAATGAATAAATATATATTTTGCATATAAAGAGTATTTTAAACATAAATATAAATTTAAAATAAATACATAATTTTTATTACGCGTATAAAATATAACCTATAGAACATTTGACTTCGGGGCCGATTTACGTCTCAAAAAGCGAATAAATTAAGTCCTCAATTAATACCATACCAAACTCGTCTATAGATGGACTTGCAAGGAAAATGTAATCAGACTCTGAAGGCTAATCAACACTAGCCATACGTAGTATTGGTGTTGACAACCTCGAGATTTATAATCTTCTATATTATAGATAAAGGATTTATGCGTTTTGAAAGGAAATCCGAGGGATTGCCTAGTGGTTCAAAATTCAGTTAAAAAAAAATATATCGTACTCAAGCTATCTCAAGCTATCGTGCTCAATTTAATGACTGAAGCTCCAATATAGCTCATTATTCGCCTGTCATAAAAAAATATCAAGTTAGTTGCAAATTACATGCAATGGCTTAAAGATTTCATTTACATGTAGTTGAAATATAAATTGTTGTAGAAGGAAAAAAATCAGGGCGGAACTGAGAGTATTACTCACGTGTAGTTAGTATAGAGTAAACTGACTCCGCGATAAAAGCTATTAGTTTTAATTACTTAACCATATTCGACGGGGTCAGATGATTAGCGGTTACGCTTGAAGCGACTAAATAAACGGTTAATTGACATGCATATAAACCGTGGAGTGCTAAATAAAACGCTTCTGAACTTTCAAATTATTTACTAATTTGAAATTAAGACACTACATATATCGTGACTTCTATCGGTGCTTGATGTAAAGTCAGTTTTGTTGCTAGGTCAAAACCTAACTTTAAAAGTCTTTGTTCCATCCAACGTATGCCTGACGCAGTCAGAACCGGTAGATCCTTACCGATTTTAATTCAGACTCCCATTCACAATAAATCCCGGCTATAGACTATAAAGTACTACGTGTATACGAAATTTACCATGGTGAGCAATGACTCAGACCGGTAAGCAGAATGACCTCAGAGGTGCCACCGTGAACCCCGCGGCCGCATTCCAGAGTTAAAAGCAATTTTATCTCGATATTAATAACATATACTCGAACACTTCCTTACTCGGAACTGGCGGTGAGTGGCGGGCTTTCCTAATTTGGGTATATAATAAATGAACTCTCTTTAACATTCGCGTAAATAAAACAAAGGAGTAATAACAATAAATATTCATATGACAATAGTTTTTATATACAGTTGACAGAGTTATGAATGACATTATTAATAATAATAAGCAAGATTGCAAATTTTCACCACGACGTCCTGGTGTAGTCATTCCTTTGAAGAAGTTAAATTATTCTATTTTTAAAACTCTTCACTTTTTTTATACATCATAGTATTGCACAATTACATTATGTCCCATTTAGAACAGTGCTGCTATAATTCTAATAGGATTATAGGAAGGAAGTCCCCAGACTTCCACCCCACTACGATGAGACGCTAATGAGATTACGTTTGTATGTATAATATAGATACAATTGTTTAACTACAATATATGTTCACTATCCTTAAGCAATTCCTATTCAAACTATAGACAGAAACTATTTCCTATATGGCTCGACAAAAAAGGTAATCTGAAACACAATAAACCTAACATAAAGTTTGAATATTTCTTTTAATTAAAAAAATAGAGCTGTAATTTTTTTGTTAACGCTACATTTACAACTTGTGCACATACATATTATTGTCTCCACAAACACAAACGACCCTGTCTCCTAACTAATTAGTTGATTATCATAAATGTTTTATGTATATATTACAGGCGGCTTAGGCCCCCGCAGAGACTCTATGTATGCGCCAGAAAGCTAAATTTACCATTTAGTATGAGAAAGTTTGTAGAGACAACATAAAAACATCAACCCATTGGTGACATTAGGCTCTCCCATATTGTGAGCCTTCTCCTGTCTTAAATATACAAGACGCTTATAAGAATAATTATAAAATACTTATAACTGTTCAAAACTTAGGCATTTAGAGCTAATTATGAATGAGAAATGTTAAATATAGTTTTTGTATTATTGCAATTTGCAAAAGTGACATTAGCGCAGTATTAACATTGCTAAAAGCTTATAATAATCCATACGATTTTAAATTTTAACTTATCGTACATTTAAAAACAACGTTTAACTTTATTTATTCTGATTGACCAACACAACTGAATTCAACATTAGGTAGACCCATACATGACAATGATTATATATTGTCTGGTTACACAATAAATAAAGTATTATGATACTTAACCTATTATACACCGGCATCAGCTATAGTTACTATAAAGTTAAGATCACTCGGCATTTCGATAGAATTTTTCGACTTTTTTGCCGACGGTACAAAAACAAGATAGCGAATTACAAACCGCGCCGCGTCGCGCATATCGAAGATGGTTGGCAGATAACACATTAGATTGTCTACGTGTTCACTGCTTATGGAGTAGCTGGTCAAGT
>DWMF01002542.1:0-10006 GCA_018244815.1 Parelbella polyzona
ATTAGCAGAGTGCTGTACGCAAATGGGGTACATTCTACCCCCAAAGGAGTAACTGGGAACTCCTACCCTCATTGTTTGTAGAAAATATCTTACTAAGTGTTTTATTACAAGGAATTTAAGGGAGGGTAGTCGTCTAATTGGCTGAATGTATGCCCACATCGGTAATTGAATTTAGAAAGTTACGTATGAATAAATGAGTTAAGGTTCATTTACACTTTCGGTATTCAACAAATACGCTCTCTTGCTATTCGCTAAAATGAGCGAGATATCGGTAATGTTTATTTTAAAAATGGAAAAGAGGATGAACCTCGGGCAGTGCGAGATTTTGCTTTTCTTAAATAAATTGCTTTTTAATTCTTGTGTCATTTGATTTTTATTTATACTAAAATGAACTTCTCAATTATATTCAAAATTGACCTGCTTCTGTTGCCTGGAAAAGAAATAATTTGGTCAAATCAAATGACTAAAAGTATTAAGTCAACTTAGAAACTCACGGCATAGTACCTACTCTCAATTTTATTCGATTTCCTTTTTTTGCCGTGCCGCGAATCTGTTTAGTGCCGTATCGAATGTTATTACATTTTTTACTAAAGCGTAATAACAACAAAAAACGTTAGCGTTTCATTGCTAATTTGAATGGTTCTTTAAACAAAGCCGGCACTGAAACGGTAGGAATGCACGACCAATCAAAACCGGTGGCAAGATTAGGGCGTGGTCTCCTTTTAAAAGTTCGTCAAGAAAAACGACGCTCTACAATCTCTTACGGGCTAAATGAAAAATAATTAACGTATTCAAACTTAAGCAGTAAATTTCCTTTTATTAAGCGGTACCTATGGGTTTTTTTTTAAATTAAAAGAAACCCGGCTCCAGTGTTGTGCGTAAATTATTCTGCGTTTATAGTTAATATGTCCACGGTTCCGAACACATTACAGGTTTATCGTCTATAGTACACGAAAGCAATCTAAGAAGATGTTGTAGGCAAGATTAGATACTCATTACTAGATAGTTTAATAAAAAAGCGTCGGTAATTGCGAGTAGGGGCACCAAGTTTAACGAAATATCATTTGACTTGCTATTAAATATTATATCACTATTAAATATTATATTACCATCTACTCAATAGGACGTAAACGTAACTGGTGATACTGGGTGTATCTACTACACTCCCCTGCCTACCCCTTCGGGGATTACAGGCGTTATGTTACTTTTTTTTATTAAATATTATAAATTGCTTTGACTATCGTTTCTGTTGCAATGTTTTAAGTTTGAGGTTGTCGTTAGAGGCCTAATGTATTATCAATGACATTGATTTTGAACACCAAATACACCAAAAGTTTCCTATAATTGTATTTGTGGATCGCCATTAGTGTAGTGTAGTGTAGCATAATAGTTAAAATTATAAGCCTGTTCGTTTAACCACGTTATAGAAAACTAATGTCAAAATTATTTTTACACCATTTGTAAATATTACTTACCTACTGATTTATTGTTTGAAACTATTTGTAAATGGCACAATCACAACACATCTCTACACCCGTCTTTTAAAATGATATAGCTATTGATAAGGTTGATGGTTTACTGTGTCGTTATTGTGACTAACAGAACGATAATAGATAGACAATTCATATAAATAAAGTATGAGTCAACTCTAAAGTGACACAGATAGGGATTTCGTCGAAATTTTGATATGAAGTAACATTCTAACTCTGTTTCACCAGAATCGGACTATCCGTTTAAACTTCAAAATTCGTTCTACCTCACAATAACTTACGACAGAACCTACCTTGTGTAGAGCCAAATTAGATATTAAAATGCAAATTGGTATGATTCATCTGTTCAATAGTGTAGTCTTTACGACCTGTAATTACCACACCCATGCACTTTAAATTAATTTTTAACTGTGGTCAACCGGTATACAGCCTGTTATTAAATCCAGATAACGCTGGCGGCTAGATATTGCTAGGTTTTTTTACTATGCCTGGTGTTATCATGACAGAAAAGAAGCAAAAAATTAATACTGCTCACCTACCCACTCACCACTGTTGGTTATGAAGCAGTGTTTCTGTAATATGTATATTCTATACATGTTCCACTTAGCGGGTATTGTATGGTAGCCATCTATACTTAATTATCGAAAAACAACTTATTTAATACAAAGAATTGGTATCGTATTGGTAATTGGAAGAATGGGGAGCCTTGTTCATCAACCTACAGGTGTCATTAAATAGTGTAATGGGTCTGATGGATATAAGACATAAAAATGATGATAACCGCAAGTAGTTAAATATATCAGAAACAGCTGCTTGTAAAACCCTTATAATAGATTTAAGTCATTCTGTATTTAGATTACATGTTCAATTGACAAGAGACATTAATCCTATACTTATAAATTCGATGTCTTTTTGAGACGAAATTTTAAAATTTTAATGACCCAGTGTCAGAAAGGGAAATTTAATGATGAAATGGGTAGATTATTTTGACTGAATATTGGACTTAAATGAATAAATTTTAAGATAATGTGTTATTGGGAATGTTATTGCTAATACTGAGGTAGTGAAATATTGTGGAATATAATAATTAGCAATTAAATTATAGCAATATAATAATTCAATCAACAGAAATAATATTTATTTATAATAATTAAAATTGCATGTGCGAATAAAATTCCGAGAAGTATTACAGTCGCGCACTATTCCTTTAACATAAATTTACTTCGCACAGAAATATTGGTATCGAGGTTATCCTTATTGTACGTCTGCCATATTTAAAATTCCTACAGGATTATCCCAAAATGCCGTTTGAAAAACAACCTCATCATATCTACCTACCACCTACGCGCAAACAACTCGATATGTTCAGTCGTAATTATAAAGTAGTTTTAAGACCAGTAAAAAAATTGTTATTAAATTCTTATAACTGATATTTCTAGAAGACGTATTCCATCAGACAAAGTAAATTAATTATCTTTTCGAATGTCAACCTACGCACCGCAACTATTTATGGAGTGGCATGCGAACAATAATTTATTTAATATGCAGTCAGCCCATTAAAAAGCATTCAGTCTCGACACGATCATGAATACATCGGGCTGGGTGCATTAAACACTCCTCCTATCGCCTGCGAGCAGCAAGCGGCGAAATTAGCGTGTCTTTATTTATAATCTATTATATGACATCAAAATCGATATGCTATAAAGCCTATTAGAAGTGTGATAGCTCCCAAAATATAAATATTAAGAAACCAGAGAAAATTAGATAATTTTATTGAAACGGAAGTAAATACATTGCATTGCATTGCAAATTAAAATAGATTTGATGTATTAACGAAGTCGTGTTGTAAGCTGGTATGACGTATATATGTACATATATTAATTAAGGTATGAGAAATTAGATTTAAAATCACTCATAACAGTAGTTGTCACATCAACATTATCGTTCAACGTTAGTCTCCACAGAAACTACATCCCTGACTTTCAAGTGTTTCAATAAACTTGAATGATTTATTTATTAAAAGATGTATCTATTCATTTATTTACGTTCATCCACTTTTTAAGTTCATTGCTGGACATATGTAGACGTCCTCTATAATGCGGCCCTCCAACCAAGCCTGAGCCTTTCGAATGTAGTTACAATCAGCTGTTTTCTAAAAACATCAGATCACCTCAGAAAGTTAAAAACTAAATTATTGATAGTTGTCGATGGAACTGGGGTCTAAACGGGCCCGCAATGGTCACATTAACACCAAACAAAAAAGTCAGCGAATAGAGCTACGTGTTCACTTTATCGTTTTTGTATAAACGTCTACATACGTACATAACTTAGCCAAATGAATTAAGCAAGTTGAATTTAATTAACATTAAACAAATTTAATTTAACATGTACCGTTCTGAATAATTTATGTATGTAACAATATACCATAGAGTTTTGAAATCGCTTATACTTAATTTATACATATGTAACTTCTGTATCATATACATTATCTAATGTTCAGAACTATTAAAATGAAAGCCTTTAAACAAACCAATAAAAATATAGATTATAAAAAGCCCTTTAAATTAAAAAGAAAAAGAACGATAGCTCGACGATGCTTTTGAGCATAGATAACAGGAAATTGAAGCGTGTCCCATTTTGGAGCTATTCAAGCTGATGAAAGAGATGGAAGATCTATCGGTTAAAATTCCCAAAGGCAACACGTTTTTTAACTGGTGACTAAGCGCGATCGTGGCCGAACGGATAATGTACCGGAGCTGTCACACTTCCACAGCTTAAGGACAGGCTGTACACGATTGTCTAGCTTCAATACTGGACTCGTTGTGGATAAAAAATCTAAAGCAGGTTTTTTTACATATTGTATTATGTACCACTTGTTCAGTTCAAGCAATCATCTAGATGATGTAGATGAAAAAAAAAACTAGAATATTTTTTTATACTATATACATATTATGTATCACTTGTAAAAATTTGCATCAATAGTGTGTTATTTTCCAAAAAAAATAACTAACACAGGCTTTGTTTTAACTACATACTTTAATACATATTATTTGTATAGTTTAAACGATTTTAAAGAGGTGCTTCAATAATGTTTAAGTACAGATTCTAATGTGATAATTTGACTTGAAATATCTTCAAATAGGTACAAGGTCTCTATCATTGATTGATTATCATGTGTTTGATTTATAATTGGCTTTGTATTGAAACCTCTATAGTTATTGTCAAGCTGTTTGATGAACGACGAAAACGTTATCATCTAACACATTAAAAACAATGCAAGTTGTTCACAATTTCTCTATTTTTTTAAAAGTTCCCATGCACGATAGCGTTTTACCAACACAGACGTCTTAAAACACCTTGTTCGTAAGTAATATAGGTTGCCTACACTTCCCATTTGCCTTAACGGCGCATTGTTATAATGTTAACACATCATTGTCATGTCAAAGTTTTAAAAAGGTTTTAGACGGTAACTGTATGTTAATATCGCCCGGCGGTTATGGCTGACGAAACACATGTTGGCGGCGCTATTGTTAAACAAAATGTTAAATTGTATAATACGCAGCATATTTAAAACGGAATCGATTTACTGATACCATCGACAATGCAATTGGACATTGTAAGTGGGTTCATATTTACATTCAAAACAAAGAGCGTGTTCAGGTGTTGTTTTTTGCTGTTGAACGCGTTTATACCGTTTTAATCCTTTTATAAAATTATGTTGCGCTTCCGGTTAGAACGTCGGTGGGGTTTGTTCTGTTCAAAGCGGCTAACATGTATGTATATGAGTAGTCGCATGGACTTTCATGAGGCAAACGTACTTTGAGGCTCAGAGCTAACTTGAAGTGTCACGGTTGAACAGAGACCGCGTGTCAAAGGAGTGTTTCTTGGAACCATGGCATAAATATTGCCGTAGCTGTTTATGGGAGTCGTGGTACGGGGAAGCGTTGGAAACGAAGGCTAAAAACGGAGGTAAACGTAACCTATAGAATGTTTATTTGACTTTGTAAACTCGAATTGTAAACCCACGTTTATGTCTGGTTACCAGGAAGGTACCACCGGAAGAAACTCAACAACGTCACAATTTGTGGATGCTTAAAATGATTTCGGACGCTAAATCGATTTGGATCCGCGAAGCAACGAAATTTGCGTTCGAATAGTGACTGAAAGAAAGTAAGGATTGAGGAATTCTCTTTGCGAGTCAGGTTATTTAATAAAACACGAACGCGGTTTAGTTTCGAATTCAGCGCGTTGCACCACTTTTCTGGTGTATAAAGTTTCCACGGAGGTTCAAAAACTGGGAGTAAATTCTTGTGTCGGGAAACTTTGATCAGTTGGAGTACGTCGGTCCACTTTTAACTAAATTGAAGTTGTGGGCAAAGAGTCCCTGTGTACGGCGCACGTGACGGACCTGGCCGGCTGTTTGTGTGCACGTGAGTGGATTGGAGTGGACTGACTCTCTGACGCGATCTCCAATTTAGATAGACGCCAGCCGCATTATGAATCGATGCCATTTTACTTGCTAATTCGCTAACCTTCCACATGTATAACGGAAAATAACTTGTGTGAGGAACTTTTTTAATAGTGGTTCACCTTAGCATTCATAATAGAATATATCAAATAGGCAGCTTCATACGTTCATTTTATTTCTAATAATTGTTAATAAGCTCTATTTGATAGTAATAATAAATAAGCAAAACTTCTTAAGAAGCCGAAAACAATGGAGTCACATGCATTACTTTGGCTTTTCTTATAATAATATACCCTCATATCTGACACTCGTTTCATTATTGTTCCCTTGTTGTTTCCCTTTGTATATAAAAGCATTTATGTACGTTACATTCCACATGTACTAAATTATGTCCTCTGATGTACACATATAATTAACAGTAATGCAAGTAAACCGCTAAAATAGAAAACAAAATAATTATAGTTTATTGTTTGTTCATTTTCCACAAACATAGTATTATCTATTCTTTAAATTATTTCCATTGAGTACAATTCAGCTTGGATATTGTTCTCCCGCTAGCTACCAATGTATCATCTAGAAATCTCCGAGAAAATCTAAGAAGAGTCCGTATTTCTGGCCCTGTATAATGCAATGCAGTTAAGATTTATCCGGTAGGAATCGGATTTGGCCATACTATCCCGTCAGCGATACTCATTCACGTACAAACACGGTATTGGTGGTTTTCCGAAGGGATAAAAGAGACAGTATTTAGATGCAATCGTCTCCATGACCTACGGCTGAAACGTAGCGCGGTTAACGCCGAAGTCATAAATCAGATTCGCTAACAAGATAAAACTCGCAAAGTCAGACCTTGGTCTGTCACCCTTAAACTGGACGTGTTACCAATATTACAACTTTATGACAACCAGCCATGAAAATGTAAAAGAACTACAAGCGGAATGTAATAAAAAATCCTAAAATTCTATGAAGTTCCTTTGCTTTTCTTTTAGTCGGGAATTTGGTGAAATCTTCCTATGGCATTTTGGACTAGACTCTAGTCATAAATACACGTACCTACAGCATATAAATTATTATATCGTCAGCTCATGTTCCTTACAGGAACAACGTAATCATTGAAATTTGATATATATAATTGACGTATATATCGATGTTGTACAGAGTAAATTGACGATGGATACCAACAAGTGGCTGTGAGGTGTCTCGCTCAAGATAGACATTTCTCTAAACTTGCTCCCTATTCACCGCCTCTTCGCCAAATAAACAATTCACGTAGAAATAAAGATGAAAATGCATTGTCACTGGCGTTATCACACGGAATGGGCATTAACTAGAATTCTAGAAGAACTGTTTAACATATTATTGTTAATAATAATGTCGACTTATTAAACTTACGTATGACATTTTTTATCAAAAGTACAAACATATTCATATCTTGAAGTCTATAAGGATAGAGATTTTTGCACTTGCTCTTTTCTGCCTACGTCACAAGGAATCTAGCGTAACTATGGAATAACAAAAAATTGCATACCAAAAATGTCAGGCAAATATTATCCGCTTTTTAACCCTGTCTGTTACACGCCTTAAAGAGACACGCTTACGAGTATAGTGAATAGACTGGCTATATAGAAGTCAGTAAATGACCTTATATAATTCGTGACGCAGTAAACAAGTCCATAAATAAAAGATCAAGCCGATTGTAGGTATCTCGAAATCACTTTGATAACTCGTGAAAGACTTATGTAACTTATTTCCTGTGAAGCGAGAACTGATATTTAGAAGTGTCATTATCATATCTTAAGATAAATCGAGGACACGGTCGCGTTGATACATTTTACATTAATAGATGTGTTTTAATTAATTCAATATCTATTACCTTATCTACAAAGATAAGCTCAGTTCATAAACACTGTTTGGATAAAGTTATTTGCTGTATATTTATCTTGAATGCATTTTAATACACTTTTATATGTGCGTTCATTTAGTAGGTTCATTCATCTTCATTTTAAATAAATAATAAAGCCAGTGGAAAAATTACAATATATTATTATGATATTTGACTGGCTCGTTACATCAGTCGGTAGTGAGCTTGATCGTTGATCCGGGATCAGGGGTTCGATTTCCGTGCGTTGTTCGGCACGTATTAGTGGAATGAGTGTAAGAGGGTATTTTTTCTGCCTGAATATTAAAAAAAAATTAAAAAATGCATATGAATAGGATTAAAATTTTACATGCACATAAATACATAAACCATGTAGTTAATCAGATCTCTAGTTACCATAATACGGCTTCTGTCCAAAAACAAATCAGATGGCTGTTTGTAGAACATCGAAAATATATTTTAAGAAGTGTTCCGTTATGAAATAGCGCACAGTACTTGGTCAGAATAATGTCATCACATTCGATTACCTGGAAGCAAAAAAAAACATAAATTAGATCAATTGGTTATTATTAAAGTAAGAGCAAATGCTAATTTCACTTACATTAACATAGTAGAAGTTCCAAATTTCGAATATTCCGGATAGGTAATAAATGTAATAATATACTTCTTCGGTAGGTAGGTAACACTACACTACTTCAGTGGGTAGGTAATACTGTACTACTTTGACAGGTAGATAACACTATAGTACTTCGGTAGGTAATACAATTATATGTATGTGTATAGTACTTCAGTGAGTAGGTAAGCTTTAATGCTTTGGTAGGTAGGTGATAAGTAGGTAGGAAATACGACTAGTTATACATACAAGGTACTAGTAGTACAACTGTACCTAATGGGAGTGCAGAATCAAAACTATTTAAAATGGGATTCGTCACGATTTCAATATCATGCAATGAAAAAATCATAGCAAAATATTTTTTCTTGATTCATAACGTAACGTCACGTTCTTGATTCTTACGAGTTGCAATACACATAGATATTCACACATTTTGTTAATAAGTATTAGTAATAGATTTTCCTACCATTTATATTAAAGCTATTATTAGACCATCTGATATGAAATAATAGTTAAAGAACATACTAACCCAATTTAAAATTCATGTATATAAACTTTTGTATTAAAACTCATCATCACTGAATATTATCGTAGTAGGTCTAAATTGAGATAGGTTGCGTCGTTTTTAAACATGATATACGAAAAGTACTTTCACTAATTGTACATTTGACATATACATTACAATTTATATACTACGTTGAGACATTTTATCGTGAAATAAACAAGTAATGTATCACATCAGGTCGTTATCTATCGCTCGTTCTGTTCGCGTCAGGTTTGTACGTGATACGGCTAAGTATCAGTAACTACACGACAGTTTCGGTTTGATACAAGAATTAGTCACGGGAAACGTTATTCTCTTGAACTAGTCGTGTATAAAGCTTATTTGTATTGGTTGGATTCAAGTGTCTTTCCCATACGTCGTTTGCACGTTTGTACTTGGAATATAGGTACTGTACCTGTCATTTCTGCTGTACTTTTATAAAGTTTGGACTTTATATGTTTTTAACAAACTTTCTACATAAAAAATTACACGCCTTGCGATATATCATCACAAATAAATTGAATTAGTTGAAATATTTTGATATAAACAGAGCGACGAACTCGCTCAAAAAGTGGGGAAGAATCTGGTATTTACAAGTTAAATCTAAGTGTATGACATATACCTATGCGTATTATATATTTTTATCATTATTATACCAAAATGTCCTTCCTACGCTATCTTAAACTTTAGATATTCAAAACTAAACTCATTCATAAGTCATTTGGCTATGCCCAAAAAAACATGTGAGAATTTTGGCACAACACAATTTAATCATTTACGTAGATACTAGCGAAATGTTTAATAGTAGAAATCCTAGTTAATAGTAATTTAATAGTCCAATTTCGTATATAAATATCATGGGACAAAGCCAATTATGTGAAATCTGCGAAAAGACGCCGTACAACGCACATGTATCGGGGGACGTCGGGCTGTGTAATAAAAAGATAAATCCGAAACGAGAGCTTACATAAATTGATTTCTTTGTTAACCGCTCAGTATCTAATCCGTTGGG
>DWMF01002543.1:0-10006 GCA_018244815.1 Parelbella polyzona
TTATCTATATAGTATATATGTTTGTGTCCCAACCATATTTGGTCACAGCTACTATGGACTAACTACTGAGAGCTTCATTGGCTGACATAACCGATTTTGGCATAGCATATAGTATGATCTATATTAAAACCATGCTTGTTTTAATGCTATGATGGGGATAAGTACCTTTATCTTTATCAACCCTAATAACCACTACTGGTTCAGTCTTGCCCACTCTGATGAGTTTATTGATTGATCTGATACGTCTTCTGGACAATTCTGAGAGCAAGATCATGCCTTCAATATTGTTGTACTCCAGTAGGTGCACATATGCACCCATCTCCGCTATGGAACGTACATTTACCATCACTACATCTTCTACCTCAGGATACTTCTCCTGGTAAAACCTACATGATAATGGCATCTGGAAATCACATATAAAAAAATAACAAATTTAAACATGGCAATGATAATAGGTGTGTTTTAAGTAATTAATCGTTAACTGTATTATTTTCAATGCTTTTCCGGAAAATAGGATTGAATTTTTTTTATCTCTTCTGTAGCTTTATGTCTTGACAGATTTAAGAAGACCAGAAACTTCATCATACCATACAGACAGTGACAAAGAATTTGTCTATGTATTGTAACATTTTGGCCTATCTTTGAGGAGAGACAGGATATTGATATTGACTCATTTGTGTTTCTACAGTTCAATATGGGTCTTCTATGACAAGACAACGTTTAATAACTATTTAATGAATATCTTAGAACATCCCCACAAATAGCCTCCTAATCCGAAATTAGGCAGAACTATTGCTATTGTGATAACACAGTTGAAAAGCACATTGTATTTAGAAAATGACTGTAAATTCAGTTTTAATAGTAAAATTCATGTAATCACTATTTATTTTTTCATTTTAGATATTGTTTAGTGTGGCTGATTCTTACACATGTAACAAAATATTTTTATTTGTTGAGTTAAAAATAGGACAAGTGTGTTGTGTATTCATTGATTATTGACAATAATGGACTATGATTTTTTCGGTTGGTATGGAAATGGTTAAAATTCTTCATTTTATTTATCAAATATGTTATGTCGCTATTCAGGTTAACAATACAACTTAATGACTTAGTGTATCCTTTAATACCAAAGTTTTACATCACATTGATATAAAAATATTAATAAAAAAAGAATTGTTTCTTTACATGAAGAACTCACACACTGCCAAGAAATTCGTTGTTTTTATGGCCTACTAATAACTGTTTGACCAGAGTTTGATAGGCTTTATGTTGTGTGACCAGGTTAGTTTATGGATGTACATACATTTTAAAATATTGTTGATAAAGACAAATCATATAAGCAAATTTGTGATATATGACAGTAACAAAATTGACCCAATTTTCAAACTGATCGTTATTTGAAAAAAACCAATTCAAAACGCTGTCCACATGCTATTTTCACGATATTAGAAAGCTAAAAAGTGAGACAGGATGTGTGTTTTCTCTCATAAATGTTAAAATATTTACAGCCGATATAACCTGTCACTGTTACAAAGTCTGATGGTTTATATACTGGTGGTGGAATACATAACAAAATATTTATTACCTTGTGTTATTTTTAGTTTCGTTTATCAAAAATAGTTTAAAGATATTTAACAAAACGATGAAAGGAAACTATTCACGTTGACCCAAGATGACAATTGACAAGACAAGAGTAACCACAGATAGACATTTGTCAGTTTTTTCTGACATTACATGGTCATGATTCATACAAAATGATTTTGTACTTCGTCCTTTTTTTCAACATAATTATCTTTTAATGGGCAATAAGTCTACATTCGTAAATATTATTTTATAAAATCATTAATAGTATTCATAATTATTAAATAGAAAATTAAACTCCTTTGAATAGTTCGGAATGAACATTAAATAATTATAATAAAAATACAAAGAAATATCCCGATTAAATTTAATCTTGTTGGACGCCTTACAAACACAGCGTAATATCAAACTATCAACATAATAAGATTTAATTAGCGATAGTCAGTTATTAATTAATGCATGTGTGGTTTGTTTATTAGTGCCGTCAGTTTAATTGACTTCTTTGGAATCTAGCGATATTGTTAAATAATGCTGATGACGCAGATTCTTAGAAAACGAACATCTTTCATATTGTTGATTTACCCTTGGCAGTGCAGTTACAATTAATACAAACATGCCGCTGTTCTATTAAATTATTAGCAGATAGACTTTTGAATTACTTATTCTGACATAACATGCATTTGTTTTGATTGCATTTAACTACTGTACGACGATACCTAAAATTGTTTATATCTTGGTTTACTTCAAGTATTTTTAAAATTGAATTGATGAGTTTTTGACCATAATTTTGCATGCATACGAGTATCGAGAGCTCAGATACATTAGTGCTACCCACTACGGAAGGTAGGGGTTCAAGCGTTGGTACATAACTCTCATTTTAAACCGTATGTTCTCTTTTAGAAATCATATCACTCATTATTACCATGAAGGAAAATATTGGAAGAATGCACATATTCGATTTCAGCATAATGTGCTTCAAGGCGTGTGAAGTCTTTCTGCACTTGACTGGCTTGGTAGATTTTGACCTCAAGCCTTATCTTCTTAGAAGGAAACCCGTATCCAACAGAGGAACGATAAGAATGGTTGATGGTGGTGATGCTAACGGCACACCATAATTTTATACATGTCTCAGATGTTGATAATTAAAGTCTTAGGTTGGTTGGTATATTGTTGACCTGTCGAAAGACGCATACAATAATTTGGCAAACAACTTCGTGCATATATATAGAGAAGCTTATCTGATCATTTTCCTATATGCGAAAAATATTATTATTCTAACGTCTTATTTAATTTGAGTAGGTATGTATAATACGTTAACTTTTATCATAATTATTATATATTTGTATACTGACCGGTCATAAACCTATTGTAATTAAGGAATAGAAGTCAGAATTTTCATTAAGTTAGAATATATCTTGAGAAATATTAAAAATAAATGTGAAATACTTAGGAGAACAAAGTACCTATAGTTTTTTGCCTAAATTATTGTCTTAGCGTCTTAAGGAACGCTTGGTTAGATATGTGCATCTAAAATTGTTAATAATATATAATAATAATTGTCATTTTTGGCGTGGTTATAGTCTAGTGGTATTTAAAACCTGAATATTAAAAATCTTAAAATCTATTCATCATCATCTAATTATTCTTATTGAATTATGACGCCACCCTGGGTCCCTCCCGGGGTAGAAGAGCACCGACAGCCAAATATTCCTATTCTTAAGGAACTTACGTGCTCTTTTATAATTTAACATTATGGTGTGTAAATTTAAATATAGCTTATTAACTTTGTAATATTTATACTTTTTTAAATTCTTACATTGCTTAACAGAAGCGCGTGGAGGACATTAAAAAGGCTGCCAACCGACAAATTAATTGATGTATATCATGGCGTTGGAGACAAATCTGAACCAAACGAGTGTTTGATTAGCTGGCCAGTGTGCCGTACATATACGTTCCATGTTATTTTTTAAATTTGAAAAATTAAAAATAATAATGTTCATAGACAATAAAGTGCATTTGCTTTTTTTTGCTATTTGAAACTGTGGTTTGAGTTTTCATAACTGCCAGCATGAGATTATATTGGTGAGTTCTTGAAAAAAGTTATATTCCGTTATTTTTAGAAATGTAAGTAAGATGACTATTTTAAGTTCTGAATAACACGGTTGGCATAAACGGTATTATTTTATGTTTTAATTTAGAATTCAGGTAATATAAAGAATTATAATTCAAGTTATAAAAGCGAACCGTTTTATCGTCTATCGTTGATTTCAATACATATTTGCTACGGTTAATTTTCTATGAATCATAACATAAAATGTAACATGACGTCTGTAATCCCCGAAGGGGTAGGTAGAGGAGTGTAGTACACTCCCACGTTTCACCAGTTACGTTTCAGTCCCATGGAATAGGTGGTGAGCCTATTGCCATACACCTCCGAGTCACTACTAGAAATATTAAGTCCATAATAATCGGAATGAGATTAAGTCCATAAATCATTTTTAAAAAACTACCTACATATATGCAAAATGCATATTATGTATCAGAACATAAAACCTCGTTTAAAAAATTACATTCTACATTTTCTTTAAATGGCAATGTAAAATATTATGCCGAAAGTTTTTTTAATAGAAAAAGTATTTAGAAAATATAAGTATTTAGAAAAAAATCACTCGGTTAAGTCATATGAATTACTGTTGCATAATGTTTCTTCAATTATACTACATTAAATGGATGCACTATAATTTGCTTCTTCTACTAACAAAAATGTTACGTTAAGTTAGACAACACTTGCTGTGAATGGTCAAGGATTGTTTTTCTCATGAATCCAAAGGTATACAAGTTTCATAACAGTGTGCCGTGAGGAAACCTGCTCACTTTAGTTCGCTATAATGTTCTATAATGCGTACGAAGTCTGCTAATCCATAGTTGGCCAGCATGGCAAACTATAGAACGATTAAAAGGTTGATTCATGATGATGGTTAAAAGAAAATAGTTCATTATCATTATCAACCCTTTTATCATTCTACGGTTGGACTTTCATAATGAGAGGGTTAAAGCTACAATCTGGCCAAGTGCAGGCAGTTCACACGCCTTAGAGTAGGTACCTCTTTTGGAACCTCCAAGGGGTACAGGTTTCCTCACGATATGTTTCTTCAGCGTTATTGTGAGTGATATTTAATATTTTGCCGCCAAAGAAATGTTCATATCACTTGGATCATTCGGTGACCATACCAACCACAATTAGCTTTATGATAGATAATGCGAACGGCAAAAAAGAAAAGATATAAAACAAGAGAGATATATTTTTTAAATATATTATACTATATCCAAATAGAAGATGTGCTGGATATCATCTTGGTTCGGATTACGTATTTAAATTGATGATCGCATGGCCGTCTGTCAGGAAACATGATAACATTTTGCAATGTCATTACACGGCCACTTAAAAAACTATGACTAAGTACGGTCCATTACGAGATAGAAGCCAAAATATAATTGGATTAACTGTATTTTTTCTACACGTTATCTCAATCAAGAGCTGCAGTTTAAACTGGAGTTTTCGATTATATTATTGTTTAAAAACGACATCATGCCTGTATTCTTTGTTGAGCTGCCTACCTCACTCATTCGACCAACGAGGCAGTCAATAAATAAATAAAATAAAAGAAACAAAAAACTGACGTAATGACATACATATACATATTCGTACAAAATATGATGTATATGTCGTTAAGTCACAGTACACTTTCGTATCACACAGAGAAATTTATTTCGATTTTGTCATCTGTCACCGAAACTACTGTCCTTGTTTTGTGGTCGAAATTGATTTGCCAAATAGCTTTAAATTGATTTAATAGCCTCTGTGCTCGTAAATTTCCCATCTGTTATGTTTATGTTACAATTCTATATGAGTTTAGACTTTGGAATTGAGCCACCTGCTGGACCCGCAATGTACCTATTACATCTAAGAGTTTAGCCAGTTTTGATTGTAGTGAATGTGAACGTGAATGCAAGACAAAAAAGACGTAAATTATAAGTTCATTATTAATATAATTTAATAATTTTGACTCCTTAAAGGTTCACTGCTAAAAAATTTGGTATATGATCTTAAAACATTGTATCTCCTAACAAAAGTTTGATATTTAAGGCTTGATAAACGCAGAAAGTCGTGCTGTGTTTGTCATGTAAACTCATTTGTATCTAATGTGGTAAAGATATCTATGCAAAGACCCCTCAATATAGTATGAGACGTGGTAAGGGGCCGTGCGTGGACCACTTAGACCTGACTTACGCGTTTGCTGAGTGTTACATAAAACATAATGAAAGAGCATGCATTGTGACGTGAGAGCGGGCCGTCTGCTTCCGACCGGCGAAGGCCGCGAAACTGGGCCGCATATGCTCGCGGATCAATTAATTGTTGACCCTGGAGCTATCGAGATTTCATGACCCGAATTGCCTGTTTCAATTGCCACATTGATTGCCGCCGCGATCAATAGCTCCGAGCTGTCGATGTGCAAAACTTTAAGATTTATCGTTATTGTTTCAATTGGTTCAGGACGAGTGCTTGTTGCATAGCAATGTTATGCCAACACTCTTAGTTGATTTGACATTTGAATATTTAAAAAAGAATGTAGTCATTAACATTTTGGTATTTGGTTTTATTGTTTACCTATATTCTCAAAGGCTATATTCTCGTGAATATTCTTGGAGGGCTATCAAGTTTGCCATTCCGCACTTGGCCAGCTAGGCACACTGTAAAATAATAATAAAAAAATCGGAAAGATATGGTCACTTATGGTCGTACATAGGCTCATCCCCTAGTACATGGGCCATATAACGTTAACGGTGACAAGTGAAAGCACTACTCTTCTTGGCCTATCTCTTTGAGGCAATGCAGGCGTGATATGTTGTTAAAAAAATATATTATTATATTATGTCAAGCCACAAGAACTGTATTGTAACATGCAAGTTCATAGCTATCATTGGCTCTAGGGGTCAGTGGTACGCAGGCCCTTGTCTCATTTAAGGTCATGTCAATTTATTTCTATTACCTACTTGTTACATCTCATTTCATGAGATATGTTGATTTCTCTGTAAACGAATTTAATCATATCATTGTTCACATACATATGTATGTATTTTTTAAATACAACACTGCATACGATGTAACATACTGGAAACAGTGAAATATAATGTAGATCAAAACGTAACGTCTTACAATTATTGCAGCTTTGTTGTTGTTCACCCTTACTACAAGAGACGTATAACAGAACTGGTGACAAGTAGGAGTACTACATTTCTCTGCCTACCGTTTCAGGGAAAGGCAGGCGTGTTAAGTTATATTACAACGTATTTTTTGCTCGAATTGCACAAATTTGTGTTTAGGATGAACTATTTCACACATAACTATATATTTTGATGTAATTTGTAAAGGTAGAGTGGTACTAGTTCTGAAAAAAAAATCCTCCCCAATTAGTGTTTTCGCAGCGTTGTTTGCCCAATAAATATATACGAGTATGTCTACATAGAAATGTCAACATTTTATTTGTTTACGAGTATATTATTTGCGTTCTCCAAGGAGAATCTGCGTCGTCTTTTACATTATTTGTCTTTTATTATATCTTATTTCTTTTATCACAAATCGTATTAAATTGTATAAACAATAAATTTTATTTATTACAGGTTCTATTTCACGGCCTTCTTAGTATCAAAATTTGCTACAACCCGTGCAGATGAAAAGGGTAATGTTTTTCTTTGTGAATTAACTGTTGATTCTTCGAGATAAGATTTTTTTTTCGAAAAAATATTTTTTTATAAACAGTTTTATTTTTTGCAAAAAACGTTATCTTTTATCTAGAATTTTATTCATAACCACAATCTCTATTTAACAGAAAATTTTACCACCGTATCGCCACTTGCAAACGTCTCCCCATGTTTTCCTCTTCGCCCTGGAGACGTCGACTTCCAGACCGTGGACCTGATCGCGGTGTACAAGCTGGACAGGCCAGACACCACTGGAGTCACTCTGGTCCAGGGATCCCAAGATCTCCAGCGAGCTTACAGGATCGGAGACGGCGCCAACCTTACACTGCCATTGCGGTGAGTGAAGATTTCAACATCTGTTCTCCCCCGAGCATTATGCATTTTGTTATATGGAGTGTGGTGTATATTTTTAAGTATTTAATTAAAGTCATTTTATAGTAATACCCAGAATTAGTAATTCAACGACCTTATGTCCCAAGTATTTGTCCTGGATGGGTATCGATCCAACAACATCTAGATTAGCAAGCAGGACCGATCACTTAATACTCATCGTATTCTTTATCTTTTATTTTGATATTAATGTGGTAAAGTGTCATCTTATTTGTAAGCCTATAAAAACTCTTACTTTATCTTTAAGTCAGCGCAAAAGTACAATACAATACAAAGCAGTTGTTGGCACGCATTCTAAAGACAATGTAAACTGATATTTTCCAGGCAGGTCTTCCCCAACGGTCTTCCAGAACGCTTCACAATCGTGAGCACGTTTAATACACACGGCCACCGCAAGCAGTGGAGCCTCATCAGAGCTCATCCTCAGTTCGCGTTGACGTTGATACCAGTTACCAGAAAGTTAGCTGTTCTGATCCAACATATGCAGATCTTGTTTGATTGTCCGGAAGTGAGTGTACATCACTTGATTTATTGAACTTGTCACTTAAATATGCATGCCGACAATAGCCAAATGTTTAACACATTAAAATTGTAAAACCTCCGTATACCCATATTTGACGAAATAAAAAAAAAAGTTTGAAAAATTCAATCTTAGATATGCATGACAATCGTAGCCTTCCTCAACCTAATAGGGTTGGTAAGATGACCTATTGTGATTATTGATTAGGCTCACCAAGAACCGCCGTTAATCTCCTTGAGTCTGAGTGTCCCTGTGTAGTTCAAGCCTTTGTATCCAAATAAAATAGGAAGGCATTGCTGCTCATGTACTTGATGTCCAAAATTATATTTGGTGAATTGAACCCACAGTACAGGAAGTTATAGTTTGGCTGTATTTCCTAGCTATTTACATCGGGCTGGCACAAAATTCACATGGCTGTCACAAACGACACCATCTACGTGGCGGTCGACTGTGTTCAGGTATGTATACCATATTACATAACTAAGTTTCGATTTTGAAAAAAGAAAATCAAATTTTCAACATAATGTCGCCTTCACCTCTTTTCTGTATGAAAATTTGTTGTAATAAATTTGTATATTATGAAAATTTAAAAGAAACGTGTTAGGCAAATCCTAATGAATCTGTTATAAGTATTTACCTATGTATATTGTGTACTAATACTGATCAACTTTGTACAGTCATGATTGGTATTATAATTGTGACTTTGTATGTCTACAGCTGAGACCACAGTATATTGGCGAACACAGCTTCAATAACACGACTTCTGTCACTATAATCTCCAACGATGATGGCACTCCAGCGCCGGTGAGTGTACCTATTAAAATATTTAAGTTTTAAAATATTTTACAAGAGCACCTGTGAGACTTTTAATAAACACACACATGTTTATGCTTGTACACGTTGTATTTTTTATAATTTTAAATTTAAAAAAAAATGTAGACCGTATTCAGAGAAATATTTAAAATTCGAACATTTTCATGCATTCGTATGGTTATTCATATCACGTTTTATTTTTTTCTACTTTTTAACCGTGTCCTCGTGGCTGAGAGTCGTGACAACCAAATGTCGTTTTGCATGCCAGGGCTCTCCAGGCCTTCCTACATTGGGCTTTGTGAATGGTCTCTTGAGTCCCACAGCCGATGCTTATATGTAGAATTAATATCGTCACTAAACTAGGAACGTAAATATCCTTTTTAAGAAAAATCATTTAATTGAAAATTTAACTTTTTTCGTAATATAATAAAATCTATATATTCGAAAAACTTGTAACACATGTAGGTATTTAAGAAAGTTTTTCATTACTTGAAATTATATTTAAATTTGGGTGCACGAATATTATTTATAGAGAGCATTTTGAAGCATAATTTTACTTGGACCTATCATTATGTTTTTAGATAGACCTCCAGTGGCTGTCTCTAAGCTGCAGCCAATACAATCTCACTGAGGACAGCTGCGAAGAGATTGTGAGTTATTTTTATCATCCTAATTAAATGAGAATTATATAAAATTGTTGAAAGTGTCAAAAGTTAACTTTAAATGACTATTTTCCGTCTGGGTTTTGATTATAGCGAACGCAATCCACTTTTTATTCCAGTCATAGAGTTTGAATGCGATCAAAATAGAAAAAAGATCAAAATAAAAAAAGGAATAAACATTACATAATTTAATGTAAGAACATCATCATCATCATCATCATCATCATCATCATCATCATCATCATCATCATCATCATCATCATCAGCCTATCTCAGT
>DWMF01002544.1:0-10004 GCA_018244815.1 Parelbella polyzona
CAATATCTCTTAGTTACCGGCGCAAATCAAAATTCAATCGGTAGAAAGCAAGATGAACTGCCAACGTTAACTTAAAATTAACTTATTTAACTGGCTACCTGTTTAATTACAACTGAAAACAAGAACGTGAAAGAAAATTTCCCAAATGTAGGCGGATAAAATTTTCCCAAGTTAAAATATGGCATTCGGAAGCCATAAAGAAAATTTTACATAACAGAGATAAGATTTTGAGAATTATATCGCAATTGTTAAAAGCTTTAAATTCGCATTAAAGGATAAATTATATTTATGGTCTCTGATAAAACGTTAAAGTTAAATTGTATTAGGAATTAATTTACGTAACTCTGTGAGTCTTGTAGCCTTTGTGAAACGCGATACCTTAAACCCTTCAAATGGAATAATAAAGTCAGTCAGCTTGAAATTTTAAAATCGCAGGATACAAACTAAGGTAAATAAATATGTAGTTTCTTGCTATTAATATGATTTTGCCACGCCAGGTTCCCTACAAGGTAATCAGAGAGCACCGAACTGACCAAGATTTACCTACTTTTGCTATATAGAACATAATATGAGTAGGTCAAGCCTCCGGAACCGGCGCGCACGTATGCAGAGAGTGTTGAATGTGGAAGAAGCACGGCATGTCTACGAATTTGGTACTCCGTCCTCTCCTACCAACCCTGCCCCACAAATAACCTGGCGTGAAGTACATATATATGTTTGTATGTGTCTTCACGATTTTGTGTACATATGCTTAGTATGCAAAATAATTTTCCACATGTAATATAATTTATCCTACATAACAATGTATGTACTTTAATAATGATTGTAACAATTTTCATAATCAAAAATTATTTAAATCTACCAGAACAAGCAACGTCGCCTCTTTAGACTTATTTCGTAGAATATTCAGTGGTATCTCCAAAACATCTAAATATATTTGTCTTCATTATAATATTTATTATACAAAATATATTACGCGTTGTATCTAGGTAAAGTTTCCCGTAATAAATTTTCCTGGGAGTGTAATCGAACTCACATAATCTATAACGGCTTCCAATTTTTTCCCGGATCCTTCCCCAATTTCCCACAGGAATCATTAAGTCGATGACAACTCGAAAAAAAATATATCGAGGGAATACTACATACACCTAACAACACATGAACGTATATATTATATATACGGTTATTTAGTTTACAATGTATTCGTCGGCTCTACCGTCGTATTATTATTTCATCACGATGGCCAGTACCCTATGGGTTATGCAGAGGCCAATATATTAATAGCCAAGACAATCACACAGTCTAGTAACAAATACGTGAAGGAAGTTAGGAACTGTTAAGGAAGGTTTATTTAAACGCGTTGAAATAACCAAATTTCAGTTCATCATCAACAATTTTATCGTTCCTCTGTTGGACGCGGGCCTCTTCTTGGAATAACAAGGTTAAGGTGATCATACCCTGCCACGCTAGGCAAATACACGTTGGCAGACCTCACACCCTTTAGAAAGCATTATGGAAAAGTCTAATGTGTTTAACTTTGTAAGAATGTTATTTACCGTTACAACAAGTGATAATTAATCACAAAACGCAGATTACTTTTAAAATGTGCGCGTCAGGATTGAAGCCAGGACTCGCGGATTGGGAGGCTGAATTTTAAAGCACTAGGCTATCGTTGTTACCACGCTATTGACTTC
Organism: Parelbella polyzona; assembly: GCA_018244815.1. Taxonomy (NCBI): domain Eukaryota; kingdom Metazoa; phylum Arthropoda; class Insecta; order Lepidoptera; family Hesperiidae; genus Parelbella; species Parelbella polyzona. The sequence goes on from DWMF01002544.1 coordinate 1,695, forward strand.
TATATTTAACGGTGAACTACGAAGGCTTCACTAAAATTCCTCCCGTTCCTAATCCCGGAATGTTTTATATGCCCAGCGATGTATGCCCACACTCGTGTGCAACGCCGGTGACACGTGAACACAACTGCTGGCGTGATTTAGAGTTTTCATTTCGGGTTTTGTATTTTAACCTTTCAGCGCACGCCCATTAACTTTATATATCACACTCGCTTCTCATAATTTCGTCAGGCTTCGTTGTTAGAGGAATAGTTTTTTAATTTCTTCAGTATCTCTCATTTTTAAGTACATTTTACTGTAAAATCTCGGGGTTATAAAGATATTTAGTATGGTTTAAGAAGAGCTGATTTGACGGATAAAAGTATTTTATACTAGTGATCCAGACATTGTTATTAGATTTTAATAATAAAATAATATATCTTCACGACAGGTCACTTGCTAGGTAGGCAAAGAACGCAGAATGCCAAATTCGATCTATCTTGGCCAAATAGTTTATTTATTGTCTGATGGGAGAGTTTTAAGGACGTAAGCGTCGGTGTCTCTATAAAGAGAGATGAATGCAAAAGAAGTAGCTCAGGTCTGTAAGAATAGAAATATTAGACAGTTGTTTGTTTACCTCGTGAATGACGTGCTATTACAATATTATTATACGTACTAACAATAATTAATCATAAGTTATATTAAAATGAAATTATAAATGATCAGAATTTACCTTTAAGTTAGATATACTTTTACTGACAGATTGCCAATTAGTTTCGCTGTTATCGTTTGCCAGACATCGGATTTAATATTATTTTATAGACAATGGCAATTTATTCCTTATTTCAATATCTGCTTTATTTCATAGTCTATTTTTTGTCTCGCAATACTTCAGACGCTGACAGATTATTTTGCAAATAAATATTTACATTTTAAGGATACAAGTGGTTGGTATCGAATAGCTAAAGATCGAGTTCACTGGTGCCCCATTAATAATTAATAGCACTAATAGTAATAGAAAACTTTATCCCATTTGCAATAACAAGGTCAGTTTTTAATAGTTGTTACAGTACAAAACAGGAAAAAACAATCCTAACAGTGAAAGGCGTTGTACTCTTTGCCGTAGGCGGCTAAATATAACCAATGATTACTAATTTTCATATCACTTTTTCACGGTGGTGGCAAAACCTATTCGAGGCAATGTCGAGCAATGGACGGGAAGAGGTTGATGATGAAAACGATGATGGTGTTGAAGGATTCGAAGTGTTCGTTGCATAGTTCGCAAATTATTTGTATAGTTAAACAATATCAGGTTTGCAGCTATTTAAATAGGAATATATTGATTTTTTAACAACACATTAGCTGTTTAATAAATAAGAATGTTTACGACAAAAATAATATATAAAAATGTCAGTCAATATGAAAAGAACCACAAAGGAAGCATTCTGTAGCATAATATTGTACGATAATACTTTTCTTCTTAATCTGTAGACATAAACAAAAGAAGTTCAATTTTGTTTATATTATATCCGAAAATATTACCACGTCCAGCATTACGAAACACCCCGTAATGGAACGTACATTTGTTTTTATCGCCAACTAACCCGCTTAGCATATTAGTCGAAGGTATATATTCTACTTATCTATATTCACTTTTATGCCCTGCCAATGAAATTTACATATTAACGATGCTTTTTGATATCAGGAAAAAGACGACTTTTTGGGTCGTTTTGTTATTTATGGAATGAAAATAATTCATCGTTACACGATTTTTTCTATGGTTTATGATATAGAATAATGTCAAGCATAATATCTTCACGTTAAGTCGCTTACGGCGTAGGCAAAAAGCACTCAGTGCCAAATGAATCTTTTCTTAGTAATTTGACACACGTCAGTACCGGACCTATTTGGCCGAAATTGGTGAGTCATGGTCTTCCTTGGTAGCTGCATCTAACATTATTCGTATTCCGTTCCTATAAATTTCATTAATAATTAAAAGTCATGTGTTGTGTTCAAATTTGTATTTGCTTTCTTTTTTATTCCAGTAAACATCGTTTACACTGTCTTGTGATATATGAAACCAAAATGTATATAAGTTTTTCTAAGTAATTATCGTCACGCCTTTCCGGAAGGAGTACAAATGTCAAGGGCGCCACTACAATACCAATTGTGTGAGTAGTTTACTTTGAAGATAAGTTATGATCGTCGTGTTTGACGTTTGTGTACGAGGTTTTTCATATCTTTATTATGATGTTACCCTATGTGTGTGTGTTATGTAAATTATAGCCCAATAGTTCGGTGGTAACTGTTATTAATTTTTGATTACAGGTCGGGCGTTGGAATCAATTAAAACGCACATCGGACTTTATTATTTTTGTTTTATCTTATCCTGAATATTTCGGTACATTTCCATACACGGCCATATGATCACAACGCAGGTAGAGCCTGTTGTAGAAACTAAACGGCTAATAAGTGTATGTATGTACATATATAAATATGTAGCTATAGGTACATTTATATTTCAATATTAAGTATGGCTGGTTATGTCGGCGAAAGAGAACTTCACACGGAAACCTACGCATCTGATAGGTTTTCGTAATGTTCTCTAGGGAATACAAAGTCTACTAACTCGCATTGAACCTATGTTATAACTATGCTCGCTGTGTGACGTTCGTTCCGATAGTGAAACAATAGATGTGGGTATTTGTTGTTTAGGGAGATGACGTTGATATTGACGATGTTTATGGTAAGAAACTGACTTTAAACTGAATGATGCTTACTGCTGCAACAAGTTTGCTGATGTATTTAAGAACGATATGTTTACGAATGCCCTCAAATATCATTTAATAATAATTATTATTATTAGTTAAGGGTAGAAACACGCGAGTATAAGATACATCTCGCTAGAAAAAAAATCATCATCATCATCGAATTTCTTATAATTGCACTGTTGGACACAAATCTTGCCTAAGAATGAAAAACACAAACGGGTTAAAGCTATGGTCTGCCACAGTTAACAAAGGCGAGCTGGCACACTTCACACACCTTAGAGAACATTATTGAGAACTATAATTCCTGCAGGTTTCCTTACGATATTTTCCTTCACAGGTATAAGCAAGGCAGTATACTCATGGTCAAACCTAAAACACTCCAACATTGCCTCTGTGTTTACGTCATAAATTGCTTTACGCGTACAATAGCAACAACAAAAGTGGAATAAGAGAGCGAGTGATGCTCGCAAGATGTGATGTATCCCTCATATCAGATGCGTCATAAAACAGTAAATCAAATAACAGGAGATATGAGTCGGCCACGTAATGTTTGCGCGTGTGCTCAAATGTGGGGCTCACGTGAGCAACGACTATTACAGCGCGGTTGGACTGACCTTGGAAAAACCCACTTTGAAATATGTCCATCATTATATCAAATAATACTTTAACATATCGGAATTTATCGCATTGTTGAAGCATATTGCAATTGAAATGGTTAGCAGATCTTTTTACAGATGTTACATTGTGCTCTGAGCGAAATGAAACTGAATTTTAAGCACGATAAAATTATATTAAGACGTTTCAAAAAACTAGTTATGGTATTTTCTTATTAGTACAATCAGAATTATGTTGAACGAAACTATTTTCGAGTGTAACTTAAATGACTAAAGTAACCATGTTAATGAAGAAAATATTATTAACACGAACGAGATATCATTCATCATATATTAATAAGAAATCAGTAAAATAACGATAGTCTTATATGAATAGAAAATAGATACATTAAACAAGTGTAATAAACTAATGTTAATTAAATCCCCATAAACTTGACATAAACGTAAACATTAGCGAACAATATATTTCCAATAAAAGTATTAACGTACCAACAGTCGTCAGCTTAATAAATGACAAAATTTAAATACCGACAGTAAGGAATATTTATGGTCTCGGGGACAATTAAAATAAGGTGAAGCAAAAACCGTGAGAGAAAAAGCGAGGGAGCGAAAAAGGTCCATCAATTGCTGTTACAAATGAGCCAACACTCCCTTATACAGATATGGTCTGCGAAGACCTTCGTAACTGTTAAACACTTCACAGAATTATTATTTTCACGAAAGATGTGTAAAAATTATAAAATTCCAACTTTAAAGTGTCATAATAATTGGGCAGACTTTGTATTCTGACAATAATATGAAAGAAAGGAAATAAAACAAAAGAGTAGAGATGATTTATTTGCGGACACGTACATACATGTCATACTTGTAAGTTACTTAAACCGTCGAAAACTAGCGATAATTAATAAATGTAGTGTATGTGAACAATGTATCTATAACGTTTTCCTAACCATTCACAATTACAAATTCAAACACATGAATATATAACCATAATAAAACATGTTACCAATTATTGTAAGCGATAACTTTTGTGTGCTACTTTAATCATATAAGTCACAACAATATATTAAGCTTATAGTAAATGTACATATTAATTACTCTTATTATTTATTTCTCCCTAAATATTAAAAAGACAGATGTCAGATATACAGAGGAAAATATAGCGTGTTTCCACTGCTGGTCCAAGGAAAAAAAATGTATAAATTAAACCTAGCTGTGAAATAAAACAATATAGCGGAATATAACGGCAATAACTATAGATAGCGCGGTCGCTCGCTAAGTCTCTACAGCGCTTAACGGCATTCAATCGGCTAATAAGAGAAAGTATCACCAGAAACACTATATGGATAATTTATGTGATAAAATAAAGGATTTCATGGTGATAGCAGGTACATCATGACAATAATCCATAAATTGCAAGATTGATATTTTTAAACTGCGTAGATAGTGTACAGTTTATATGTAGATATGTTTTCATACGATTCCTTCTGTGTTACATGGCATTAAAGAACGTGAAGAAATACTCTTAGGGCATAATTCATGACAAGAAATATGAAGATGTTTTAAAAAATGTATGTAACCGTAAAAGGAAATAACACAGCGGAACATAGACGATTATGTGCGGAGATAGTACACTCGCCCGTTATTTATGGCGGAGATAGCGAGCGATGATTTAAGGAACACAGATAATGCGGAATTTACAGCTGTGTATAACCTATTAACAATTATTTTCTTTGTACAAAGTACTTTGTATAAGACACGTTGGCCTTCAGACACGATGTTGACTGTTGGTGAAGGTGTTTCGTTTATTTGGCATTTGTATTTCAGCAATGGCAGTTTAAAAGTGCGTCTTGAAATTGTATAGGTTCAACAATTGTAAGAAGTTTTATTTTTATTTTGATAATAAAAATAATATCTTGGGAAATCTTCGCACTCGGCCAAAATAAACATCAAGATCGCTTGTATCGTGGTAACCAGACGGCTGGATAAACGACATCTATGCATACAACTTACATGTTACATATGTATAGATATTTTTACGTCTAGCAATTCCTCGGCTTTCGAATTTGAAATTTCCAGTAGTAATATGGAGTCCAAATTTGTGCCTAATGTATGGTAATAGACTCAGTTCCCATTCCATGTTGGAACTGGTATATAATAACTAGTGAAACATGGGAATGTACTACACTGGGTTGCTCTAAGGTAAGACAGAACCATAGGCGAAAATATGTTTTTTAAATAATTTAAGTAATACAATAACATCCGTCATACCGTTTTTATAACTATCTTTACTTTTCATGCTTTGTACCAGATTCTGGACACAGACTTTGTATAAACTCTACCCATTTTCGTGTCAGGAGATTGACGGATAATGTTCTGCAAAATAGTGAATCATTCTATTTTAACGTAATGATGGCTATACCAAAGCCATTTATATATGAATAGCGCGATTTTCTCCAATAAAATCCCAATAATACCAGAATCGACCACTAATCCTATAAGCGTCCGCTAGTGGCAGCACTGGTTATTTAGAATACTATAACATAACCTGTAACGCGGCTGTAATTATAAATGTAAATTTAATGGCGCCTTGTTTACATTCTAACAGGTGGCCAATTAATACGGGGATGATTTTAATTAAACAGAGGGGGTGGTGAGGTGGTGAATCGTGGAAAGAACGCTCCGTAAATAATTGTATGCACATAATTATTTGCGCTGCGCTGCCTTTGTGCTGGTGGTAACCGCGCCGTGGATTCAAATTGTAATCGGGGAACACATATTTTCAAAAAATATTTTCCTTTGCTCTTGAAATGAATAAATATCTTGAGACATCTCCATATTTGGCCGACTGATCCCAAAAAGGCCAAACCGATGTGTTTATTTATTTAGACATACAAACAACATAGTATACATAACATTTAGAACACAATAAAAATACTACAGTAATTATGTACCCTATATACAGCCAATTATAAGTGTGTACAGCATTCGCGTACAAGGACATGTTATTGCTTATTGTAAAAATAATATAATAGGATGTTAAATAGTATTTGCTAAGATTTAGGCCTAAAAATTACAAAATGTTAAAAGAGCAACTTCAATTTAAAAAGTGAGTAAATGATTAAACGAAAGACACGAATCATGGAAGATATCAATGTCTACAATTGATGCACCTGCTCGGTTGTATTCATTACATATTCCACACAGCGGAGAATTTGTGAAGAGACGAGTTCTGCTTGGAGGTACACTAAAAACTTTGGTTAAGGGACGTCGTGGTTTTTGATACGGAACGTTTATATTTATATTTTGTAATAAGTGACTGCAATATATGTTACCAGATATAAGTTTTTTGAGAAACCTTATACTTAACAGCAGACGACGGTTGTTAAGTGACATAATTTTAAAATATTTAAGCGGATGTCATAGGTACTGCGATGAGATATGCCAGGTGAGAGATATGCCAAATGTCTCATAAATGAGCGCTGTATAGTTTCTATACGCTACGAATAACTAACATATTGAGGACACCAAATCGCTGACGCGAATTCTAATTGACTGCGAACCAATGAATTATAAAGGATAATTTTTGTTTTTGGTGACAAAAAACCTTTGCTGTTTCTATTTAAAAAACCTAACATTTTTGCTGCTTTCTTAAAAATTACGTCGATGGGTACTTTAAATTTTTGTTTACTATCTGTAATAACCACTCCTAAATCGCGGAATTCTTCTATACGTTGTAGTGTATGTCCGTCTAATCTATAGAAAGACTGTACTGACAATCTTTTTTTAGAAAATTTTGATTATGAAAAGATTTTTTCGTATTCAGAGTCGTACTTTTTAAACGGTACCACACGCTAATTCTACATACATCTCCCTGAATAAGTTTTCTATCAGAGGTAGAGCTGACTGTTTTATATATTTTGAAATCATCAGCAAAGAGACAGTACTGACAGTTAGTGGGCACATCGGGCACAATTCTAGACTCCCGAGTCACTACTAGAAATTCTAAATTAGAAAAATCTAATAGCACCCGACCCGGGATTTGAACCCAGGACCTCTTGATCGGCAGTCGCGGTTGCAACCACTCGACCAACGAGGCAGGTCATTCTTATAATGCAATTTAAGTTAATAAAAAAACTTTTAATTTTAAATCCTGCGTGATCCCGCAAATGTGTAGGTAATAAATAATTATGTGAACCCAATAACTTTATTTTAGGCGAATTTGAAGTACCCCTTGGTCTTCAATGAAGCAGACAAACGAGATTTTTATGTGGACAAATCAAAAACCGTAAAGAAACCTATGATGAAGCTAAGAACATGTCTCTCTTACGGAAAAGATTCCAGAATTGGCATCAGGGTAAGTTTTACAAAGAAAAACCATAGGCACGGTATTGGGTCCTACGACATCGCGAATAGCAGTAGATCTCCGACTCATTGTCATAATAAGCGAGCCTCACGTGTATCCTTGTCTGCTGGAGATTGACATGTGTCGTCTATTTTGATTGTCCTGCATCAGGGGCGATGGCAGGTTATATCGTCACAGTGTTGATGGTTCAGTTTCTTTGGGCTCTATTAACCGTTTCTGTATTAGCTGCAAGGAGCCTTGAATAATTCAGAAGGCGATGGCGAGAGATCCTATGGTAAATCTTTATGAACGTTGAGTCTGGGGAATTCCCTGATATAAGAATTAAACAATGTTGGTCTTTTGACGCACGATGGTGCGTCAGTACCTACTACTAGTACGTATGCTGAAGCTCCTGACCACTGCATTCAGATTTTAGGCGTCGTAACTATGATAATCTGATGGATGATGACATATTTACGTTAAATGCTCTGCCCGTCTACGGCCAGGAGCGTAGGTGGCGCGAGGAGCCCTGCTCTCCAATCCCCAAACCTATAAATGCTCAGCTTGTGGAATATAGGCAAAAACCCCTCAGGGGAGACCTGCT
>DWMF01002545.1:0-10003 GCA_018244815.1 Parelbella polyzona
GATATTTAAAATCGTATTTGGCAACTTATATTGTGGTAACTACTACTACTACCCATCCCCTATTTCATGACGGGAAGTAAAACATAACTGGCCAATTATACCTACCCCTTCGAGGATATATAAGCGTAACGTTACATAACATGAATGTTAGGTTACTTATACAGCGGTATCGAAACTAAGCTGGCAGCGCTGGCGAGGATACACAGCCTATTTCCAGCTAGATGTTTGACAAAGCGATGCGTCTGGCACGCGCGCGCTCGCTCTATTTCGGTAAACAGGTCGGCGGGGTCGACGGCCGGCGTCGCGACGCCTAATAATACGAGGACGCAGGTGCATGCGGCGGAGTGATGGTGCAGTCGAAATAGAATGCAAGGGGACTATATTCAGATGGTCTTTGATATTAAAAAGACACGTCTTGACTGCGCTGCGCGACAACGCTACATGCGATCGAAGGAATGTTATATGGTTAGTATTCGGAGGTTTAATGATACATTTTCGTTGAATAAAATGTAACTGTACAGTACATAACCACAATCCATATTAACAGAATTATTATAATTTCTGTATAAAACACTAACATAGGATATATATTGTGGATTTGTTGAAAGAAAAGTTAAAAAGAAGACTAGGTACATCAGTTTTTAACAACAGAAATCTTTTATCTCTATTTCATCGCAAGTATATGTTATTTGTGCTTCGGCCTCGTCCGGACCGGCTTGTCAGGCGTACGTGTCCCTAATAAATAATGAAATGTTCATTAAATATCTTTTATGAGGTTTTAATGGAGTTAATCAATTAATGTAACAAAATTGCCTATATATAAGCCTCTATGTTCTCGTAACATACATTTGCATATGCCAAACGTATGGAGAAAGCTTGCTGAACGTAAAAGAACATTGAGTATGAGTATTGAGGTATGTAAGGATAAAGACATGCCATTCAGGCATATCATATTTCTTACCTATTCCTTGAAAGATGTTGTGTTATAAAAATAACTGCAATATCACTCTTCATTATATTCCCTATACTTTATAAGTACAGACTGTGTAGTTTGGGAACATTCTCGAACGATTTCAGCGACCAGACATCGGTTTAAATATCAGATATCCATCAATCGGGCCCGATACACGCAGCTCTGTATCCACCCCGCTGGGTAGAAGGAAGCGCGGCGCGCACTAGCACGCAACCGACCAACGAGCATTCATAATACATATGCAAATAGAGCCGGCGCTGGCTATCATGCCGATGCGGCGCGGTACGTGAATGGCCGTCTTTAAATATTGATACAGGACTCGCGCGCCACTCAGCCGTTTGTAGCTACACGACTTGCCTGCTACCTTCATGAGTTTGTAGATAGTTCGCACGTTGTTACTTTAAATATATGTATACTGCCGCTAAAGATGGGTGTGAATATGAATTACTGATTAGTCGGTTACGTTGCGTTTAGATGTAATCGTTGGATCGAGTTTCTTTGTGATATTTATATTTGTATTTCGTAACTCGAGAAAGATGTATAAAATTTTAAATATAAAAGAAAAATCTCCGTAATATTCTTTTCATGTTCAATCGTCTTTGCTGCGACCTCGCTGTGATCGGCAGAATCTCGTGAAATAAGACCTCCAATAAGTCAGAAACTAATTATTAGGACTATCGCGAGAACCCGATACACAGCTTAATCATTATTTTATTCATTGCTAGCTATGCCCGCAACTTTGTTCGAGTGGGTTTACTGCATTGTATGGGTCTTAATTTTATCACATAGAAATCTAAAACTTATTTTTAAATTAAAAAAACTAAGTTACACTTTATAACATCGGCTATTTGCCAGTGAAAACCCATCGAAATCAGTTCAGCCGTTTTGCAGAGTAAGCGAAACAAACAGACAGACAATATTTTACAACTGTGTCTTTATTATATATACCGTATATACTTTCACATATAAACAGACACTTCAATTTTGTTTATTATATAGATAACATTCGATGAAAGTGTTTTAATTATATTTATTAAGTTCCAAGTTACTCCTTTAAATCCGACAACTTATTGACAGCTATTTTCATGCTATAAAAGGCCGAAGGTGACCTAACTTTCCTTCCTGATATCCTATCGAGATAAGACATTCTTAAATTTTTATCTATTTGCATATCAACAGACCAGTCATATTTTAAAAGATATCTTTAGATTTCATTAGAAAGTTTCAATGTGTGTATTTCATCGACATTTTCAAAATATACACAACATGCGAATGACTACTGAAATAATTAAATAATGAAAATGATTAAAAATTAAATTACACGAAAAATCTAATCTGAATACATAATCTGCTTTTTAAATATTTATTTATAACCAATAACCAATAACACTAACACTACGACAAATTTAAAAAAAAAATGTATACAATAAGTGACATACCTACAGACTATTGCCTTAGTTGAGTTACCATGGCATAAACCATAGATGAGTTTATTTCAAATAATTGAAAAGTAAAATGTTTTGTGAACATAAAGAATGATGTAATACATCTGTGCCAGTGGAACCACAGTCTTATAAATCACAGGCTACTAATTTCCTTCTGCATCCTTCACCTTGAACGGTGCCGCGGGTCTAAAGATTCCTTATAATTTAATAGTCATTAACGTAACACGAGAAAATCAGGTAACTGGCTGCATTTTATAGTAAAAACGATTTTGTTTTGCAACTTTACAACATTAAGTGATCGTTAAATAAAAAAGGTAACTTTAGCGGTTAAGACGAGCAAATTACAAGTGCCTGTGTTCCCGTGGAGGTATTTTGTAGCAAGCAGATTGTTGGGAGAGATTAATAAAAAACCTATAGGCAGTTCCGAAGCGTCGCCTAGATATACACATAAAAAAAATAGTGAAACAAAACCATGAAAATTCTATGACTTATTTATTGAAGAATTCATATCCATCAATGAATAAAAACGATATTCCCATTAATTTCATAATTATTGTATTTATAATAAAGAGGCTATTTTTTATAACCATAGACAAGTTTCAGTGGCTGTGTAGACTGCCGTGAACACTCGATATGTACCCATATTAATATTCAAATCTGACATGGATAATTAATACGTCATATATGTAGATGTTTAAGGAGACATGTCAAAAAAAGAAAAAAATTATATCTCAGCAAAAAAATCTAGAATAAATTAGAAATTATAATAGAGAAATATCTATAAATATTGTACAGATTGTTTCTTTTACAGCGAATAAAATACATCATGATACGTTAAGAAGATTATGATAAGATTAGATTAACTTATGATTAATGAATGCAAAGTACCTACGCGCATGTCGATATCGGCAGCTGATTATGTTGTTTTTCGAGCGTTTAGAAAAAAATACATTTAATTAATACACACATTTAATCAAGCAATTTTTAGCAGTACCTACAAAGAACAGTCGCTAATCACACAAAAAATATAATAATATGACAAATGCAAAGTTTCATTTTTCTCTTGTTAAATCGATGTAGTGATCAAACTTACAAAATGTTCATTTACCCTTTCATCGGCCTATTGAAGTTTATAAGCCGGTCGATCGGATTGGCAGATCACTGACCAAATAGTTCGTCGGATGTTCTAAAAGCGACCTTCGACGAAATTTAACGAATGCTATGTAACGATAACAATCGAAACCGACACCTCATTGCGCCATACGACGCCATACAACAACCGAAAAATTGTCACTTCAAATAGACAGAGCTGACAACGCTTGCAGAGTACGAGCGCGTCAAAACTATAAGAGCTTCTATTGACTAGTATTAATTGGTGATCAAACTGTAGGTAGGAACAAGAACATTAGTACCGATCGGTCCGTTTAGCATAAAAAAAGCGACGTCCCCATTTAGCAGTTTACAAATACATTTCCCTACATCTGAGCATTTTTAATCTAGCGCAAAGATCTAAATGTTGGCAGCAAAACTTTACGTTTTACGGCCGAACGTTTTACGCGTTGACAAAATCTATTATAACTAAAATAGCACACGCACACAAACTCACCTCTAACGCTAAAAGCATAAGGTCGACAACTGCATAAAAGAAATAGCAAATTGCAATCGTACGAGAATTCGATATAATTTAAGCCGATACCTGTAACTGATAATAGGCTGATACGTGGTATTAAGTATTGGTGGCTGCTACATCTAGTTAGTACTAATAAATGAAACGAGTACATCCAGGGTTCATTAGTGGTTTAAGTGTACCAGTTTTGTGCGTGGCGCACGCGGCGGTGGTGTGAGTGTCCGCTAAGAACAGAAGAGAAAAATACAGTGAATACATTGAAGAAGATAGTTACTAGCGGTAAGATGTACATAAATCCACATATAATTAAATAGGTCTCATAATAAGCGGAACAATTAGAATAGGACAGATAAAGGACGATGACGCTAAATGAACATGTTGAGATGAATGACACAAAAACACATTACTCACCGAAATGGATTCCGGTAGCAAAATGTATCTTCTCTATAAACCGATGGAATGTCCTAATCGCTTCTGTAGTTCAAGTGAAGTATATGAAAAGTTACGCCTATTGATATTTTGAAAACTGTACATAACAATATACTACATATCATTGCTAATTACGATTGCATCGACAGATAAGATTCAGCACCGGTCGATAGATAAGGTCCGGTGGATGCTATGGACGTTAAGACGCAAATACGTTGCGTCGATGTCGAAATAATTGCATGATACACTAAATCGAAAATCCATAGCAGCTCACTTGATCCTTAAAACTAAAGACATAAGTACGAATATCGTTTAAACTAAGCGCCATTATGAGATGAAAACGTCAAAGGATTACAACTGAACGCTCTGTATCGATATCGATGCCGATTAGTAGATACATAAAACTATCTGTCTGTGTGTGATTGACAAGTAGTATCAGATAAGCGACCCTATAATCTAATATTGCGAAAGGCAAAACGAAACAGATAAGAGAAATACAGTTTTCGGGGATCAATAGTAAATAACTGGTTGTAGCAAGTGAGGACGATACTAGAAGATTCGAGAAACCGTTGAGAAAAGAGAAGATGTCCTTTTTCAAACTAGACACAAAATAACACTTAACACTGAAAATGATCTGGCGAATGTTTGAGAATAAGAGAATGTAAGGATAACGGAAAAGAATAAAGGTCACATGAGCGTGGGCACATAGCATTAAATATTAGAAAAATGCATACCGTCTTCATAAAACAATGCCATAATAGTTATGATCTTTATATTAAGCGCAACAGTAATCATTTATTAACGTATTCGGGCTCATAAGAATAATTATAATCTGTCGTGATTGCAAAATGAACATACATATTATTTATCTTTCAATTTATCCTACAGTTACATATACATATGCACACTTTAAGAGTCACTTCATATTTAATAGATATTTTCAATCAATATTGCAAACTATACTACATAACGGTTAGATGCATTCTTGAATGTTTCCGTTATATCAAAATATTTATACCACAACAATAGACGACGTTCATTCGCTATAAGTATGTTTGTAACACACTCTCCGCGGCGACAACGGCTTTGGTCATTTCTATAAATAAACAAATTTATTACAATACTTTCCCAATGAGCCATTAGGAGTGAAATCCTAAGAATTCCATAAACGTGAATAAACAATGACCAGAAGCCGTATTTAGCGGCAAATTGAAGGTGGGAACTGTCGCCCACGCGAATAACAATTTACTATATACAGATATTATTTCATTGCCATTTTAATCAATTGCGAAATATTTAAAGAAACAAATTTAAAATTTAGAAACAAGGAACACTGCTGACCACATCTAATTTTATAATATTTACAGCTTTCACAATTTAATATTTAATTTAAACGTTTGAAATGGAAATTTATTGGCTGTTACTAAATATAAATTTTTTAGGTAATAATTACTTAAATTTATTTATTTGGTTAGGATGAATGTTTTTTTAGCACGAACAAATAAATAAGTAAAACGGATTGTAAAAAGGTTTCTTTAATACAATAGTGATTAATTACAAATACATTATAAAGGAATTTCATTTAATTTATAAATATCCATATGTGTTATATATAGAAACCGTTCTAATAGCTTATTTAACCTTAATTAGAAATAACTGAAATAAACAAAAGATAAAATTTTATTTTCTTTTCATCATTATCGTCATAAACTGTATTATATTTTAATTATTATTTTAATATAAGTTTATGGAAAAATGTATTATAATAACTTGACGCTTTCGGTATTCACATTATTAATACACATTACCTAACAGAAATGGAAGCATTGCGTGTTCATGCAAACGGAAAATTGTACCATCATTTATAAAATTAATTTCTCATCAGTACCTATGGCTTATTAGATATTCTAATGATATTGCTTAGATATAAAATTTAAATGAGACTCTCCTAGGGGTCTTTTATAAATACAGATTATAAAACTAATCGCTGGCTCCTGTTCGAAGCATGTGTTTATTGCCGTTCATTATGGGGGATTAATACTAGGGCTGTCAACAATTTTTTTACATAATGTTTATGGTTTTTTCTTCAACTCAGACGATTATCGCTTTTGATACATATATACATTGATGTGTTAATTTTTAACCCAGAATAACAATTAATACAATAAGTTGTCGGAAGCCAAAATATTGGATATACGTATGCACGTATATTCATCTTTTATAACAGTATTGTACAATGCGTCAAATTAAGGATAAAAGGTTTTATGATGACGATATTATATTACACACAGCTTGCACATGTCCTATGTTTAAAAAAAATAGAATGTAGATATGTCAAATATGGAAATGTTAACTAAGAGTACCTATCTATACAAAATCCAATATCAATTTTTTTTAAATTTACCAGCCCTAATCATTATAATCCGCGTTTGGTGTGAGCGGCCACCGTTTCATATAAGAAATGTATTAATTGATCGTAAATATATATAAGCGTAAGAAGTAAAGAGCGAAACGCTATGTACATACGTATGACAGTGTACGAAGCCGCTGTACGGCGGGCGACTCGAGAAATGGCACCGTGCGAGTGCATTGAATATCAATACGGTTTATTGTATGGTGTTTTTGTGTGTTTCACAATCTCGTTTGGCGTACGATATTGTCTCGGCGGTACGGTCCTCGCAGCTGGAGTTATTCGCTTCTAATTCTGTACGTACACAGCCAATGCGACGTCCGGTGTGATACGAGTAAGGTTAAAACCATGTATGTTTACGTCTATTGGAGTTTTTTTTATGTAGAAATAGGCTTGCGTTGCTGCAATCTCACCTGATGGAAAGCGAGTTCCAGCCTAGGATGTAGAAAATGCCTATTCACTCTTGAAGTCGCGAAGACGATACCGGCTATTAAAGGGACTGAACCGAGCGACAGCTTTTCGAGAACATTCGGCCCTTTCCCCTCCTCCCACTTGACAGTTACTAAGGTACAACAACACCATATATAACTGTAGTATGGCAAACTCTTTTGACACCAATTTGTACATCATTCATAAGCCCGTTTCCAGATAATAATAACATTAAGATCAAATGTATTTGTTGCCGTTAAACTGCCTGAATATTTAAATCAGTGATGCTACATGTGATGGTATGTCTCGAAACGTTTTATGTTCCGAAATCATGAGAGTAAAAAAATATAATGAACCCCCATGGTTTTGTTCACGATCACAAGCTATGCTAAAATAATATATGAACTGGGAGCTAACGGCGAGTATGTGAGCGATGACAACATCCAATATCATTATAATGGCCTCTTGTGTGTATGAGAATAAGTGGTTTATGGACGGTAGTGGTCACGTCGCTCAATAGCAGCTCATAACAGTTTTACAAATAGTGATAGAGGGTCTGGTATATCAACACGGCCATTAGATAAAATATTTGTATTAATGCATGAGCATAGCTAATGTATCCACAGGTTACATTACATATATTTTGGTAAATTAGGTATTACGGCAGTGTAATTTATCACCCACTCGAATTTCATTACAAATATAATTTAGGAAAGACACGCATGAGAGACATATGTGTCTGTGTGTGTGTGTTTACGTGCGTCCTATTTACATACACATATGTACATATTTATTAAGAAATAAAATCCCATATGTGGATTATCAAGATTATCAAGAACACAAAAAACTACATTATAGCTCAGTGGATGTGATAATTTGGTTAGATTGAAGAAAACGCAATAAATTGGCCGCATTACTGTTAAGACGGTGAATGAACGTTTGATCAACAGCGAGTGGAGAGCGATCGAGTGTAAATATGTATATGAATAATTTTTTTACTCATATTTTCCAAACCGATCAGTTTTTTAAGTGAAACTTGTTTACTGACAGGATAAAATATTTTCAAGCGTTACAGAACTTTAAGACCACGCGACTCATCGTAACTCATAGCGCGAAAACCTGTTCTCATTGAGCAGACATTGTCATACCTATTCATCTAACCAAATAAAATCATTTTCTTGGTTCCAGGCGTCTGAAGCAAAAAAGACCCTTACATTAATTAAATCTTTCGTTCTTGGTGACAATAATATGTTTCATAGAAATGAAGTAATAAAAATCTGTATATCTACATAATTATAATCAGCATTAAGTTTCTCTTTAATCACGCGTGAATTCACGGATAATTTTTATATTGGTTTGATTATTTTCTTCATCGTAATAGTCTGATCCTTCCTGCCTATTCCGTAAGGGACCTGTCATACAGATATAATAATAATAAGACCGAATTATACAAGAAATATAAACCTATTTTAGTAATTATGTATTAGGCGAGGAAAAATTTTACTTCGCTTCTAGTATTGCGCCGATGGTGCGACAGACCTTTAATGACCATAATCCACCGGTTGGACGTGCCCATTATTTTGTGAGCGCCAACAGACCACCCCTACTTTATTAGTACTTTACACTTAGTACTCGGATTGCTAACTCTGACCTTTATGATCTAATAAGGTAGACCCATTATTTTGACTTCGTTAGAATGGTAATGTATGTTATATTAGGGTTTCTAATTTGAAATTCCCAATAATTGACGAACCCTGGTTTTTGCATGAAGTATTGCAATAATCTCGCCCATTTTCCTACTCCTTCAATAACGCTGTTTTAAAAAGGGAAAATGCAAATGAAACGCATGATTTCCGGGGAAACAAGCAATAATTACAACGAACACAATTTTCTCAAAAAACATTTGACACTGAGCGTCGTTGTTTGAAAAAGCGTGGTAACAGAAATTGTCATTATCATATTTACCTACTATAACGTCACGATAGATCACCTACAGGGTAGACAGTGAGTAACTAGTATGAAACATTTCAATCATTGTAGGGCAATACTTTGCACTTAGTTCTATAAAGGAACCGACACAACCATATCTAGTCTCATACATTCATTTCGGTGTCAGTCATAGACGTCCGACACCGAGTCGCCACCGATCACGGATCGACCTATATTCAAAAATACACTGTAAACATATTAAACTTTTATAGCAATGTTACAAATTAATGTATGTAGAACATCGAAGTGTGAAAGTAATCGTAAGAACGAACCGTCGTAAATATAACTTTTTTTTTAGCGCAGACATGCGAGAAGAAACGTTTTAATATATTCTATTATACCTATTATGTTAAAACCATTTAGTGTTAAAATATCGAATAAATGGTTATATATATAAAAAATGTAACTGGTGAAACGTGAGAGTGTACTAAACTAACCTAACCTAACCTAACCCTTCGGGGATTACAGGCGTGATGTTACGTTTTTTTTTGGTCACATAAACAAGTCGCAGGCGCGTGTCGCTAGAGGCCGACATAAACATTGATAAAATATATTTACAATATAAATACGGCTAGTGAACTCATTTACCGAAACGAAATATTGAAGCTGTAAAGACTATGATGCTCTTCTTCTTAGCGTGTCGATGACAAACACATTTTAAGTCCCTAAATGGTTTTAGCCCAGAATTTTGCCACGCTGAC
>DWMF01002546.1:0-10003 GCA_018244815.1 Parelbella polyzona
CCAGATTTTCCATAAGATATTTGCAAATATTTGACACGTTTCATCCTAAAGTGGCTTCCTGACCTAGTTTACTGTACCAGCGCAATGGACAATCGAAGCAACAAAATTCGACACATAGTCATATATAAGGTATTTTCTGACTCTGTCACCGTTAGAGAATGACCGACCCGAATCCAGAATTTATGTCCATAATATATTTAACTATATTATATCCAAGATTACATAACCCTTGTTTTGTAAGAAGCAGAGCTCTCCAGGGAATAACTTCCGAGACTTACCAATATATAGAGCCTTTGTATAACGTGCGATTACTTTTGCAGGCTCTGAGTGCGCGTTTGAAAGGAAAACGGGTCAGTGAAGAAATTAATTAGGTTCCTTGAACGTAGGATGGGGAGAATAGTGTCGTAGTTAATATAAAGCAAATTATGTTGCTAGCTAAAAATACGTAACGTCACGCCTGCAATCCCCGAAAGGTTAGGCAGAGGAGTTAGAGGTGAGAGAGGTAGGTGGATAAGGGGATGTTCCTAGCTATGTTAAATAATCTTACGTAATCTTGTCGTAAGCTACCGATTTTGTCAAATACTGTCAGGTTTAAATTTCTAATTCCAGCTTCGGGTGTCTGAGGACCAAATAATAACGCACGACTCTAAGTATATAAAATTAAAAGACAGTTCTCTATGGTGTCTGTATATATATGTATATCTCCGCACTTAGTCGGCTTGGAACACCATATATCTAAAACATTTTGATAGTGACAGAAAATCTAGGCAAATATAGGACATTTCTATTATATTGTGTACATAATTGATAACAAGTATCATTTCAGTTCCATTTAGATATTTATGAACGATACTGAATATGTACACGATGGAAAAGCGTTGCGAAGCGATAGCGTAGGACGCCCTCCAGCTAGGTGGAGTGACGATATACGCAAAGTGGCTGGCAGGGGTTGGATGCGAAGAGCTGAAGATCGAGCTCAGTGGCGTGCCATTGGGAGGCCTATTTCCAGCAGTGGACGGGAGTAGGCTGATGATATATGATACGATGATGGAAAAATTCCCGCTTTTATGTCATATTTCTTCTTCCCTACGATTGTTCACTATCTGTCTTGTTGCAGTACCACCGAGCAAGATGGTGATCACGGATGATAAGGGGGACGTCAAGCAAGCCATCGTCGGGCCCTACGTCGAGGGCGACTCGTTCACTCTTAAATGTGACGTCACAGGAGGTAAAAATAACTTTGGTAAAGTTAAAAAGGTTGGACAAAGCAAAAACTAATCAGAAATAGTCCTGCATAGGGTCATAATTCGTGTCAGTTGCTCGTTAATTATAAGAAGTGGCACATACGGAATGTTGCGGCTTAATATATACATAAATGCGATTTATATATTTTTTCGTAAGCAGCTTTTTGAACATGACACATTTTGAAAAATGAAAAATGGTGTGGTTTTCATAAGTTACTTAGTTGCATGTTCTCTATTTACAGAACTCAATTCCATTACTGTTACTGGTACGGTAACATTTCCATAGTACCTACTTTCGAATTTTTCGCCATTAAGATCATTACGACTGTAAAAATATTTATTGGATTTAATAAAACTATTTACAATATAGCTTTTGGATATCAATGTATTTAGTACATAATTACATACGTATACATATTGTGTTTAAATCTATGTTATTTCTTAGGTCGCCCCAGGCCGTGGGTGAAGTGGTTTCGCGACGAAGTAGAAACAGACACACCTGCGACGGCGCTCTCGGGCACTGGAGTGCGTGGAGTCCTGAGGGTTGGGCCTCTTACTAGAGGTGATGTGAGAGCAGCATTGACATGTCGAGCCTCGAACCACCTGAGGGCGCATCCCATTGAAACAACCCTGACTTTAGATATGAATTGTGAGTATCCTTATAGCAGGTTTTACCTAGAAAATTATTTAAGGGTGTTCATTCCATAATATATTTAAATAATGGAATGAAATATAAATGGAATGGAACAGAATAATTAAGTATACATTTTAATTTTTTAAACACACTAATGTATTTCACTCTTTTTACTGACTACATTCTTGTAGGTAATTTCGTACGTATATAAAAATTGTTAATTTGGTTTGGTTGAAGATTTGTTTGGAAATTAAATCAAAACGAGTGTTTCAGTGCAATGTTGGTATTCCATAACATCCTCAGTATTAAGAGGCCACATTTTGGAAATACGTTTACTAGTCATTATGCACCCAAAGTCAGGTTCGAATAGTACCTACAACATCCATTAGAGATATGCGTTTAACGTGGGTAGAGTTGTTGGCTCGCAGTGCGCTAATGGCTGGCTGCGTTTCGCAATGACAAGAGAAACACATACGCGCCATTACGAGGCACATTTTGGAAATATTCGAGGTAGAGTTCAGTAAACATATTGGTGAGATTTGGTTTTTAATTCCATTAAAACGGCTTCCGTACCTGTCCAAAAACGTATGCCATTGGTTTTAATTGGTGAGCCTATAAACACAGTTATGTTAAGATAATAAAGTATTTTAGAACGTAAGTTATGCATTTTTTTACAGTGCCAATTTAAATTGATTATTTTTTATTATTTGTTCATTGCAACAGACTATATTAATAAACACAACATAGTATCTAGGTTAATAATTAATTTGTAACAAAATTTTTTACCAATCAATTTTGTTAATTATTACATTAATTAATTTGTTTAAAAATATCTAAAAATCAAAATACAAGAAGCAAGCGTACTTCAACCCTCGGCAGGTATTCACATCCAAACACAAATAACTAAGTTAAAGTATGTACCTACTATGAATAAACAATATTACGCGTACAACGTTATAAAGCTGTCACCAGTGTATCTTGATCCACGGAACACACTTGGCTTAGCAAAAACCAGTGTACCTTGAACCCTCACACAATTTCTAATATGCGCATATATGGTAAGTGCTTAGACGTTAAGTAGGTTGCGCACTGTGCATCTAAATGTGTGCGCTACTAAATGTGTGTTAAACAGAGTTGCTTCTTAACACATTTGATGTATTCGTCTTTGGTGTGCGACGCGCCTAAATTTGTGAGTTCAGCTAACATTGTTGCCTAAAATGATGTCAAGTGGCTTAATAAAGCCGAGCTTTTGTAACTTAAATGGAGACAATATGTGTAATTGTGTTTCTATTTCTGTATCGTATGGAATCTTGTTAATTTTCGTCTTGAATCAAATGTAACATCACGCGTCTAATCTCCGAAAAGGTAGGCAAAGGAATGTAGTCTCACTCTCACGTTCCATCAGTTACGTTTACGTCCCATGGAATAGGTGGTGAGCCTATTGCCATACACGGGGCACAGATCTAGACTGCGAGTCACTACTAGAAATTCCAAATTGGAAAATTCCAATAGTACCGGACCCGGGATTTGAATCAAGCACCTCCCGATTGTCTGTTGCGCTTTGAACTATTTAACCAACGAAGCAGTCAATGTGGTAACCATCATCATTTATGTATCGTTAACCCTTTATTGTTTTATTGAACACGCTCTCTTCTTAAGTTGCAAAATTTTATACCAAAAATCTACCTCGGCTACATAATATGAGATGCCATACATCACACACCTTATAGGAGTCTGAAGGGTGAATGGCACCTTACTATATTTTCTTCTGTCATTATAACAAATTACATTTGTTCCTGTACCTAAATATAAATAATCAGTAAGTCATGAGTATTTTAAATGAGGAATACATTTAAGAAACTATACTTCAGACCTTCAAAGTAAGAGGCTAACTATCATTGCTACTTCAAAGCACTCTGAAATGGTAAATAGGCTACACACACGAACTAAGTAAGGTAATCTAAATAAGATGAGAAGTGCACTCATGAGCACATATCTTGTGTACATATATGTACATACGTAATATATATGTAGGCGTCAATTACGACATACATAATACAACAGTTATAGGTCGAGAAATACAAGAGTATTAAGATGAAATATCACTCGGTTTAATGATAAAAGAAATCGTCGTGAGGAAATGTGCGCATATCTTAATGTTCTCCATAATATACGAGTATCTAAGACATATAAAGCCTGTTAACACGCCCTTAGTGTGACAGACTATTGGCTTAATCATTCTCATTCTGAAAGCAATGTCAAATAGTGAAACAATAAAAGGATTGATGGTGATAGTGATGATGAAAGATACAACAAAACAATATGGAATTTTTGTACTGGAGTAAACGATGAGCATATAAACCACCATAAGTCAAATGGTGGCTGGCCGTAACTATCCAATCACTATCCAATTAAAATATAAGTGAAGCTGGACATGCGGCTAACCACATAAGGATTAAGTCAGTTACAAATAGGAATTTAGAGCTTAATTGTGTCTGCACATACATACCTATTATAACAGAAATTCAGTAACACTGATGTTGCAAAAATAGCAAAAGGAATATAATTCAATGATTAAACCAGGGACTGGATGTCTAAGAAAACAGGCTAAGAAGCCTGTGTCTTGAGTTGTATTGTGGATTTTGTAAATACAATTAATTTTTATGTGTAAATATTGCTCTTTTGCCAAATAGGTCGCGACCTCAACTAAGCGTACTCGGAAGTGCATTGAAGAGCCCCACATCACTAGTTGTAGAGACCTACATATATGCAGGCGCCACACGCGACACATTTTACAGGACCACTCGAAAATACATGTCTTATCTAGGTCATATTTTTTGTATTGATGCTTTTCATTATATCGACGAATTAGAAAGTTAAAAATAATTAAAAATTCCCCTTAAGATACGAACAAAACGTTAAGGTGTCTGAAAAATTAACCAATATAAATTTACCTATGGTTTATATCAAAATAGCTCTTAAAATGACAGGTTATGCAACAAAAATGGTCAGCTTTAAAAATATTAGTCAAAGGATTATCGTTTTTTTGTAACATATTTTAAAAGGGGGAGGGAAGGAAGGAGAACGAGAAGAAGGAGGAGGGAAACTGGGGGTGTACTACATCCTCTGCCTCGTCTGCCTACCTCTTCGTAGATTACAGGCGTGATGTTACGTTTGTTACGCATATGAATATATACACAGTACATATACCGAAATAACGTATTTTACAATTTTTGTCTCTCTGGCTGTCTGTCTGTTTGTTCCGGCTAATTTCTGGAACGGCTTTACCAATTTTCACGGGACTTTCACTGGCAGATAGTTTATATAATAAGGAGTGACTTAGGCTACTTTCAATTTAAAATTATAAAATAGAGTTATGTTGCAATGTCCAAGTACCGTCCAGTACCGCGTAACTAAAATCTGCGAATTGGACAACAACTTTTTTGTTAAATTTCAGGCGAACGAAGTCGCGGGCGCAGCTAGTGTTTAACTAAACACGATGAAGTGACCAATGAAATAACTAATTTTATTTTTAACAGTTCCACCGCTCACAGTACACATCCTGGGTTCAAATCAGCCACTATCAGCGAGCAGAAGATATGACCTCCTCTGCCAGAGCTCTGGATCGCGACCTCCTGCCTCCATCACCTGGTGGAAGAACGGACACAGAATTAATAACGCTAAGGAAACGGTAGGAACAGCTTTGTTTTATTCATTTATAATACAAGATTAGCGATTCATAGTTCAAAGTTATAAGTTAATATTTTGTTGGACAAGAACTTTTAATTAAAAGGGATAAAACTATTGAAACGACAAAAAGTATTAGATTTTCTAACAAAAATTTTACATCAAATAAGAGTTGACTTCTTGCTTGAAATTACTAAGAGAACATTCAACTCATATTAAAGGCAAGTTGTTATAGTTTAATCCCTATATAAATACTTACTCCAAACAGATTTCTATCTCAACTAACATTCCGACGCGCGGATAAAACATGAAAAGCCGTAACGAGCCCATTGTCATGCCTAATCAATTCCAAACTTTGAAAGACAAAGCTAATTTTGTGCCATCCGAATTTATCGAGGTCGCCCGTAATCTTTATTGCCATAAGAAACAACATCGCGGAGTCAACTTAAAATAGGGACACGTAAAAGTAATAAATGTAGATTGAATGGGACAGCCAGTGCTTCGGGCGTTCTCAAATCGGTCGTAAGGGCGGCCCATGCCCAAGTTGTAGAGGAGCAGAGCGCAAGTGATAGGCGAAAGGCTCTTGCAAGTTTCACAAACGTTTATCTGATACGGGATGAAAGGAGGGGCAAATTTTCGCTATGAATATTGAATTTCAAAGGCTTCTGATCATCTGGAGCTTTAAATACCCGTTCCCCGGAACTTGATTTCGTTTAAGTGTTTACGGCTTCCCCGACTATCGCCTTCGCGCTTTGTTTACCTACTGTGCGGTAATGATGTTTTTATAGTTTCTCATTGAATTTTTATAGAACATTAATGTCCTATTCAAAATCGTTCAGATTTTAAAATTTTGAAAATCAGTTTAGCGTCGATATGATAAAGGAACAATGATTACTGGATGTATGTTTCAGCAATTATAAAATTTTGTCGTTATGGTTTTAGTAATTGAAATAATATTCATTATCATCACCGTCATGAACTCGTTTATTGGGTAAGGTCATATCAACTTTTGGATAAGATGTTCTTCTGAGAAAGAAAAGTTTTAAGAACATAGACTGCCACACTGGCCAGGACGGGAGTCAACCCGTTTTATAAACTTTACGTTAATAATAAATAATTTACTCTTTATCTCGATAACGCAGAAAGTCGTAAATCAATAAATAGATAATGTCGCTATAA
Organism: Parelbella polyzona; assembly: GCA_018244815.1. Classification (NCBI taxonomy): domain Eukaryota; kingdom Metazoa; phylum Arthropoda; class Insecta; order Lepidoptera; family Hesperiidae; genus Parelbella; species Parelbella polyzona. Next base: position 6,745 of record DWMF01002546.1, read on the forward strand.
GCAAGCTCCAAATCTTGCTGTGTCATCTGTTTTGATGCAAATGTTGTTGTAAGCAGAATACGCGCTTCAACATCAAATAAGTCCACAGAGGTAGGATGAGGTCGAGTGGTTGCAAGCGTGATTACTGATCCGTAGGTCCTGGGTTCAAATCCCGGCTCAGATACTATTGAACTTTTCTAATTTAAAATTTCTAGTAGTGATTCCGAGTCTGTTATTGTACCCGTTGTATGACATTAGGCTTAACACCATGGGACTTTAACGTAACTGGTGAAACGTGGAAGTGTACTACACTCCTCTGCCTACCCCTTCGGGGATTACAGGCGTGATATTACGAAGTTTACAGTAAAGAACACATCACAATGATAATCATACACACACATGTATACACACACATATAATTATATACTAATATAATCAATCCAAAGATAAACATAAATGTTATAGATATTACCGAGCCGTCGGAAATAAATAAAATAATTTTAATTGTAATTTAGTGCGCGCCAGTTAGCTTACATCGTGTTAAATAATAATTTATCCAATCCAATATCATTGCGAAATATATTTCGATATCGCACGCAATATGCACCACTGATTAATTTAGTTTCGTTCCTCATTAAGCGTTCCGCTCGGTTGCGTTGCGCTGAATTATAGTCTGATTTAGATTTACAACCAATTTCGTGCTCCAATTCCTGTGTTTCAGTACAAGCAATGTGGTTACATTAATACGCGCACGAACAGTTGTACATTTGATAGGTAGGTTGTTGATCTTTTCTATTTCCGTCACATTCGTGAACTCGTTCAATAAAAGAACAGAGTAAGAATAAGAGAATCAGATCGAGTTCCATGAAAATGGCTTTTGAATATTTCACATTTGTTTATATTGCTTACTTTATCGAATGGTGCTTAAGAGATATATGTATTTAATAGCTATATCAATAATTCTGGCATCGTACATGTGACGTATCACAAATCAATATTCCAGTATTAAAGGCACCGTGTAATAACAGTCTGACAGATAGGTTTATATTTATCAATATAGGTGCCATCGTTGACTGCCTCGTTAGTCGAGTGGTTGCAAACGCGACTGCCGATCGGAAGGTCCTGGGTTCGAATCCCGGGTCGGGTACTATCGGATTTTTGTAATTTAGAATTTCTAGTTGTGACTCGGAGTCTGGATCTGTGCCCAGTGTATGGCAATAGGCTCCACTACCTATTCCATGGGACTTAAACGTAACTTATGAAACGTGGAAGTGTTCCTCACTCCACTGCCTACCCCTTCGAGGATTACATGTGTGAGACTACGTTTTGTTCTTTAGTACATTTTTTTTCGGATATGGCAATACCTGCTAACGATTTAGTCCAAGAGCCAAGCATATTAATATCTAAGGATAAACATATTTAGAATTCAGTTTTCTCTGCCGATCCCGTAAGTGAGCTGTCCTGATGACATAATAATAATAATAACATATATATCTTGTTATGTTTCCATGATTTTCCTTAATAAACTTTCTTTAATATTAAAAGGTCTGTAGTTTACAATATTAAACAATGCAGATCCCAATCAAATGCCTGTCCCGAACTTGATCGCAGCGCACCGCTTTGATTGCTCAATGTAATTAAATGTATGCTCGTCCTATTTACCAGAAATTAATATCGCAGCTCTTGATCTGACGATTACTTCCTTAGAGCGCCGGATAATAATTTATTGTTAGCTTCAGTATGCAGCAATACTTAATGACTTGGATATTTAATATTCATTGAATATTATTTGTTCGGAGACTGATACATAAACAATTGCGAAGAAATATTAAATCAATTAATTCTTCAATAACATCAGTATCTTCCTTCCTCAAATGGAATTGATTTAATGGATTGGACTAATGGTTTTCTAGAAATAGATATATTGCATAGAAGCTTACAAAGTTTAATTGATAATAGTACCGCTCTCTTGAGCCATAGGACTAGCTGGCGTTCCCAATAAAATAGGCGACCTAGTTAGATTATAAGTAATTGCCAGTCGGCCACTCGTTTACAAAGTATGAATCAGTTGTGGCTGTCGTTTTTATCTCTGATTACTTCATCGTTTCCATCATCAACCCGTTCGGAATTTTGTTGTTGATTTATTTTTAGCATAAGAAAGTTTTAGGGCATAGTTTAAGGCGTTGGTAAAATACGGGTGACCAGATTCGCAAGTCGATTCTTAAGATCTCTCAGTTTTGAATGTTTCGTGACTATGATTTCCTTCGCCATTGATACCTAGTGATATTTTATTCATTCAAACCCACCTCTATTTGTCATTTCAATTATTATAAAATAAGGTAACAGCTACAAAAACAATGTCAGTAATTACAAACAAAACTTTCAATAATTAGAAGATAAATCAATAATTCCACATATTCGTTACTTTGCTTTATGATAGTCATTTTATTTGAAGTTCAAAGTTATTTGCGGTAAATAAATACGCCCGATCAATTTCAATTTCATTCACGAGTCACTGGGAACCTTATGAACTCTTTGATGGAATTTGCCAATTTATTATAACAACTCGCCCCATCTTATTTGTCGACGTAATTAGATGACAGGGAAATTTATATTGCCGGTATACCTGCGATAAACCGGGCCGATGTTAATTTTGTTAAATAAATTGACAACATAAAAGCCGGTAGTTCAATTGATGGGCAATTAATTGAGAAACCCTATTTATTAGGAACAGATGACGGAGAAGACATTGGAACCACGGAAGGTATCTTACGATCGTGGAATTGTTTCATGAAACGAAAACATGAAATAAATTATTTATTTAACTTAACCACACGAAATAGGTATTGAAGAGTCATTTTGTATAGATTTGAAGACGGGTAGATTTTTTAGATTTGTACCCAGTTAAATTTAACAGGTGCTCGACATAGTGCCAAGTTATTCATAGGCGTTCATCGATATCCTCTAACATTATTGTTATTGGACTCTTTTCTAAGTGTATAATAACCGTGTATATATGTATATACTGCACAACACTGAACGTGGTAAATATGACTGGACCTGTTTAGAAATTTTTTACATAATTCATGAAGAATTTTAGATATGGTGAACAAAAAAATCATAACTCTCTAAGTACTCAAAACGCAATATAAAATCATTTCCAAATAATAACTAATATTGTTTATATTGTGAAAGGCGGCACTGATGCTGGATGCGACAAGCCGAGGACAGGGCGCGATGGCGCTCATTGGGGGAGGCCTATGTCCAGCAGTGGACTGAG
>DWMF01002547.1:0-10002 GCA_018244815.1 Parelbella polyzona
CTATTAAATTACCTACTTTAATAAATAAATAATAATTTGAGAAAAAAATATCATTATGTCTTTCATTAAAAGTATATGTTTTTGTTCCGTTTAGTAAACTGGCTCTTTCATGCCACTTCTCCCCTAAATATGGGCAATAAGGGATGACTCTGCCGCTGCAGACTTAAGAACATAGTCCCGTACACCGCTGGTTTTTAGTCTCCCCTTGACCTTTGGAACTCACGCGAAGAAAAAGGCAGTTTATTACCGTAATAACAACACAGTTGAACTCTGAACTCCGTTCACCTGTCCACCTATCATCTCAATTGCGTAGTGGTATTCAGCGAAGTGCAGTTAGTGCGCAAGTAGCGCAAACTTCATTAGAGCGGGTGTCAAAGGCCCGTAACGTAATTAAACAAAGCGCGTGCCAGTGCACTGTTGAGACACATTGAGCCGACACGTCTGTACGTTCGTGCGTTTATATGCATTTACACTTTTAATATCGAACTGAGATGATTAATTTTGAGTATTGTAATATTTACAGCCGATTTAAGCTTTGTTGCAATCGATTTCTTTAAAAAAACTAATACAGTGCCAATATTAATAATTTTGGAGCTTGATGTTCTTTTGATAGAATTTTCTTGGTAGATACTATTAATTAATAATGTCTGTATTTCTCCAAAAGAGTAGGTACAAGAGTGTAGAAATCGGACTTTTGACCAGTTACGTTATTATGTCCCGTGAAATAATTTTATGCGGTGAATCTATTGCTATACACCGGACACAAATACAGGCTTCGCGCTATTATTACCAGTTTCAAATATTAGAAAAAACAAATAGGACTATTACTTTGCCAGCCAAAAGGACTGAACCCAGGTAAATCAGCTCGTAAACCCGCTAGACAAACGACACATCCACTGTCAATATCTCAAGTTATATTGACATGTATCACTCCAACCGTGCGATGGGCTGCAGCGGCGCGACGACGCAACGCAAGTGGCGCTAACTTCATTAGAGCGATGTCATAGGTCCTTAATGTAAACACATTGGATGCCCCTGTTCACGTCCGTCAACTAGTTACACCAACATTGTAATTATTATTACCAATATTTATGCGTAACGTTATATTGTAACGTCGAACCTGATGTGATATTTTAGGAGCTTTTTGTATTAGCAATTTTGTTATACCTATATCGTATTGCTGGGTACCTTATGATTGCTTTATGATTATTGACGTAAATAAAATGGGATACTTAAACATAAGCCTTAATTACTTACTTAAATATGTAGCTTAATGTAGATTAGTTAAAATATTTGTGTGTTAGTTTAAACATTAGTTTGTTGGTCCATTGATACTGTTTTTAACCGAAAAGTCTTAGTTTCGACGAAAGATAAATATTTGTGCGATGAGCAGATGTATTTGTTCTGTATCTAAGTTTAAAGTTAGAATATTATTTATCTAACATACCTACTTGCATTTTCTTATCAGAGCAGAGGCGCTATCTCACTAATCACTTGGCATCAGACGGATAGATCAAATCTAAAAAATATAAGATATTTTCCATATGCCTTTTGTTTGTCAAGCTAATACAAAAGGTCCATCTCGTTCTATACAAGCTGGTGATCAGTCCTTGTTATTATTGATATCTGAATTAAAGTATAAAAGTGTCATAAAATAATAGTAATGAGTCTCTGATACTAAAACTAAGAAGTGTCTAAAAATGGCGAGAGTGTTTGAAAAAATTTGATGTAAGTTCGGAAATATTCGAAATACGGTGTTCTTCACCTACCCACTAAGGGATAAGGCGTGACAATACAATAGTATAAATAATAAAGCACTAATCTAAACGCTGCCTATAACATGACACACTACCATCCAACATAAACGTGTTACAATATTACATTACGGCTGCAAAGTTACAAGCCTTACCTAGACTTACGCCGTGTAACATTACCAGATGTTAAAAGCCGTTAGCTTACCCCGCGTAACATTACAAGATGTCAAACGCCTATAACTCAATTACACACCTCTCAGTAGGAGGTGCTGTGTGCGACACCACTGGGGTGCCAACATCGGGCGCCCGTTCCGTTTTGATTTCAATTTGTATTTTTATTATGATATCGCATCTATCTTTTATTGTTTTATCATAAATCTTTCATTGTTTAGCGACTAAGCGTTCAATTTGAGTCTATAACTCGGTGAAAAATAATTATTTAAATAAAAACCAATGTAAAGGGATAAAGTTAAATAATTTGTATGTTTTTCTATTAAAAGTATATGATTTGAGGGTGTGGCAATCGTAATTATTTTTTCGTTTAATTATTGGACACGGTTCTCCTCCCAGAAGGAGAAAAGTTAAGGCCACAGTCTGTCTAAAAGTTGAGTTACAACAAATAATAGTGGGTGTTATTGATGTAGGTGGCGTGGAAGTCCGTGGGAGTATTCCGTCGATATAGGTATTAGTTTTAATATAAGACGGTTGTGTCTATTATAGGCAAAGAAATAGAAAGGTTTAATCTTAGAATCTCGCCTCCCACTCTGGAAGCGATGAGCTTAGATCCTGGCGTAGATTGCTTTATGTATAAAATTGTGTCTGCTTTAAGATTAAATATCACTTTTTATCATAAGAAGAGATTTATATCCAAAAGAAAAACTAGAAATGTTACATAATTTCAATTAAATGTAGAATTCAATCACATTTTTTTATAATCGTTATCTCCGTTCTAACATTTCCAAAATGATTCCCTTCGTCTACTGTAACCACTTACTTATTACATGTAAATCGTAAGATAAAAATATTATATTATAAAACCGAATAAGAGAAAGAAGGGAGAAAGGAAAAATATTTCAAACTGCGCATCATATTATTAGGTGCTGTCGATACAAGTATTCTCATTAGAAGCGGGGTTCTTGAAGAGCGCGCGGGTTGTTCAGCTTTGTTCTGTTAGAAACAATTTAGCACACTTCAATATGTAAATTCCGTGAGATTCGCGGCAACGGCGTCTCCGCTGCCCTCTCAGAAGCAGTAACCCTTTTGAAATCATGATAAATTATCCACACTCACGTTCACGCGTTCAACAGACACGACTTTCGCACAGAAGGTTGGAAACACGGACGCGGCATTTATATTAATAAATCGCTATATTTTAGTTTCACATTCCAGTTTCTAATACATATATTGAATTCGCTCGAGTCGTGACATACATAAGTAGATTGAAATCGTATGTTGTATTTTTGAAAAGTCTATAGTTTTTACGCATACCTACCTATGTTATGTTTCATTCTGGTATCATAAATTACTCCATTTTTACTTATTATTTACTTCATTATTAATTACATCCTTACTTTAATTTAATTTTAAAAATCATATAATTTGGTATTTGTTCACATTCTATAAGGTTCTTTTAATAAGACTAATGAATGAATTAATAAATAATTTAAATTGATTCCTTATTGAATTAAAATAATAACTCAGGAAAGAATAACTTTATACTTATTTATTTTTGCGCCAGGTGCCTTAAGACAGACAGCAGGATATGCCATATATCTCTCTCCCTAATATATTTAAAGTCTAAACATATAATAGTGCACAAACTCGTCTGCACATACTTGTGCATCTTCTAGCAATATAAAAGTCAAGACGGCGTTCGACAATCCATTTATTTGCATATCCTTGCGCCTCACGTCGCCGTGTGAGCGCCACTTAAAGTCGCAGCTTTCGCATTATTAATGAGGGAGCCTTAGAGAAAATTAAATATAGCATTAGGCCCGGAAGCCCGGGATTGAGGGGGGGGGGTGAAGAAAGAGCGGGTGGTGTAACCCTTCCGCGCCACGCGACAATACGGGTGCATAATTACGCATTTGTAAATTTTAAATGTCCCACCCACCTCATACAGTCTTTTGTATGGCGTGATTCGCGCTTTTACCGAGCCTTTAAACGGTTTCAAATGAATTCGTATGATGATGACGCGAGCGCGATTAACTCCAAATGCGACGAGCAATTTTCACGGCCTCCACACGCATGTTAATAAACGCCAGCGACTGCTCTATACGCGTTTTATTTATTCGGCAATCAATGTTTATCGGTTATTTTAAATGAGCTGTAAAATTATCATAAATACTTTAAATTTTGCACGTGATTTTCGTAACAAACAAAGGTGTAATATGCCCTCCATATCAAAGAATTTGCATAAATTGAACTCACTTTTAATAAATAAGAACTTGTTTATGCAATGTGAAAAGTTGTTTTGATTATTTATTTTCTATTTATTATATCTTTAAGGTTACAACTTAAAAGACAGTACTTCTACTGCGTAACACGGAAAACTTTTTGTTTATATACAAAATATCTAACCTTCCAACTTACCCTAACACAGAAAGGTTAATTAATCTAAGCAAAAAGGGGTCAAAACAAAATCAATAGCGGCAAATTCATTAAGTGCTAAGCAGATTGAAATCCAACATGGCGCTCAAGATGGCGTCGGGTTAAGGCGCGTTGACAAAGCGGGGTCGTTAGTTCGCGAGGCCTCTTATTAACCTTATGATGTACGACGGCATCCGTCTTGCTAGCTCGCGTTACCAACGCTATACGTACAGCCGTTGTAACCTTCCACGCTACATATATCTTCGTAAAGACTGAACTTGGCTAGTAAAGGGCACTTTAAACTGTTATGACCATCGACATTGTGAGCTTTTTTGTGTACCAATGTCTGTGGTGTCTCAATAGTTGATGACAGAAAATTATAACAATTTATTAAATGTAGGTATACCTATGCATTTTATAGTCTTACTTAAAGTTAATATTATATGTGTGTATTTTACATTATTCATATATTACTTAGATATTAACAAGATATGGAACGTATGACGTTTGTATTGAACTACCTAAGCATTCTTATTTTTTTATTATGTCCAAAACATATAGAGCAATATAGGTACATACATAATATGAAAATATTCTGCAAGGATAGAGATTTTTTGACAGTCCGCACTCTTTGCCTACCCCCCGTAAAGACCTAGCGTGAAGATATGTATGTATGCATACAACGTTTGTTTCTCCACACTACAGTCCTAAAAATGTACGATTCACTGCAAATATCACGAGAGAAACAGTCACAAACGAAATGTATTCGGAAACTAATATCAAACAATAACTGGACGTAAAACTAAAACGTTCTAAAATATCCCCGCCACGAATTTAGAAACGTCGCGGGAATGTAATTTCTCTCATATAACTCGCGTAAAATATTTCAAACTATTTACATGTGTATATAGTTATGTATGGAGGCAGCAATTTTAAGCCTCGTTGAATCGTATCGCGCTCGTGACAAGCGAAGTGAAAACTCGTGAGGATTAATTTGAGTTGTTAGTTTCTTCAGAATGTGCATATCTCGCCATGTGTGGGTTGGTGTGTTTCAATTAAACGCTTTTAGAATACGATTAATGTAGCCATTATTATGTTTTTGACTGTGGTGCAGCGGTTAGTATACTTGACTGTTGCGCTACGGGTCGTGGGTTTGATTCCCACCCAGAATGAATATTTGTGTGATGGGCTCGAGTATTTGTTCCGTGTCTGGGTGTAAAATGTCTTTATACCTAAGTATATATTTATATGTATATATTTATATGTATATACATATTTAGTTTATCTGTCTGATTACAAAAACATAAGTTTTCATGATGCTTACTCTGGGATTCGATGGCCGTGTCTGGAGATGTCTCAAGGTATTGTTATTGTTTGTTATATTATTACGCTAGACCCCTAATAGGGCAGGCAGAGAGCACCAAGTGCCAAATGTCTCTATCCTTACTAAACCGACGTGCTTTATTATTGTGTTTCTCAAGGGTTTTTGTGCAACTGTTAGCCTAAGATTGATTATCATGGATATGAAGTGAGTTTCGTATGTCATAAGAGATCTAACAGATAAATAAATATAGAATGTAGAATAGAAGAATCAAAAATAACAAAAACGAGGCAATTACTAAAGTCAATGAGCACTACAGAAGGAAATGTAGAAAAATAAAAATAATTGAGCGAAATTTTTAAACGGCACAAGTTGTGCACTAAAGGACTGTACTCGAAATTATGGAGAATAATTACTGAAAAGCGCTTTCAACCCCTTCCCTAATCGCCGCGAAGGGTCTTAGACGATCGTTAAAAATGCCGCCCTAATCCCGGACATTGGAATCGCACTAAAAACGTAAATACTTTCATCCCGGTAATCCCGCTTGTCCCGGTCGCCTTCGCGGATTAGCGCTGTAGCGGTAGATGGAAAAATGCAAGACGCAATCTAGCAAATGGTATTAAAATGTTTGGGTTCAACCCTCTCGCGACGCGACGCGATTTTTCAAAGTCCGGGCCGAAAATACCCCTTCTTTTGAACCAATGTAGCGGACTGGCACGTCTTGAAGGCCAATTCGTGAATCTCTACGCCGACCTGCTCGTTTTGATACTTTGCATTGGTACTAAGGCTTTTTATTTTATCTTTTATGATGTTTAATTTTTCAAATTTTTCGATTATAGCTTGGAGTATTTTAAAATTAAGTCTCGAGAAAATATTATATAGTAATGGAATTGGTCTAGTCATCTGACATATTTTTTGGCTATAGTTTGGAACAGAGTATATTTAAATTGCTTTGTTTGTACGGGTTCGTGTTAAGATCGTTTATGTCACAAATTTTTAAGGTCAAATATACTTATTGTTAAAATTTTATATTTATTTAAAAAAAAATTATAGTTAATATTCTATATCTATTCCTAATCACTGGAATACATAGGAAATCTTTATCTTCTGTGGACTGACCGCAACTGATATACATTCTGATAGATTATTTAGTAATCTCAAATCGAGAAAATTTATAAATCCTTAAAGTAATAATACTGTTTAATCCATCTATCCCTCGATTACACGTAGAGCACACAAGACAAAGAATTCGAACATTTTTAACGAATGCAAATCGTCTGGCGCTGCCCTTCCTCCTGCATCGTGGAGCGAGGGATGCGAAATGAAACAATGCCTGCTCATTTCTCATTTTGGATATAAACAATGTTACCAATGTTGTATGTTACGTTATAATAGTTATGTATCTTCACGCCAGGACCTACCAAGTAGGTAGAGTCCACGTAGTGCCAAATACATATACCTATGTATCCTTGTAGATCTTCACATGTTGTAATGTTAAATTATTAATTCATGATAGAATGGAAAATTCTAAAAACAGAACAATATTATAACAATATGAGTATTTCTTATAAATATATATATACGTGGGTTTTTATATGAATTTTTAACATGTGCATTTTTAATTGAAATACACATTAAGCTTATATGTTTTCTTTTGAAACCGTATATGTATGTTAGACATGGCCGCACTGTGTTTTGGAAAATAACAATTTATAGAAAGCGGAAACATGGCTTTCTAGTCTATCAATAACATTTCTAGTGTACAAATATAAACCCAAAAAATATTTTTCTGATTGATGCTAATTATAATTGTATATCAACGCTCTGTACTCATTCACCAATTTTTCCTAAAGTTAGATCGTTTAATGTTAAGTCATTTGATGTACTGACTTAAATAGAAAAATTCTGGTTATATAATATTGACAATGTATTTAGTGGTCAAAGGAAAACATCAAACAGATCCAAGGGAAAAATATGCTTTGTTTACAAAATTTATCTTTAAGCAATGTTATTTGTTTGACTGTTTGTAGCTAAAATATATAAATTCATCTGGGTTACTAATACGAGAGTAAGCATCGCAAAGTAGACTATGTGAAAGATCGTTGTTTTTTTAATTTTTAATATCTTTATATTGAATGGAGATATTGAAAATTTTTAGGCAAGTGCCAAATGTCTAAGAAGTACAATTAAGATGACTTCATTGCAATTTATCCAGTAACGTTTTAGTGATGCACGAACAACGGCGGATCTCTAGCATTTTATTTATATGGATTATAATGAAACAAACATATCCTCAACTTCCAATCATTCCTCATATTTAGTTACCCGAGTAATTAAACGGTGATAAGCTTTTACATTTATCAATATTTAACAACAGAAAATTTATTAATATCAAAGTTTTAAGATACTTAAAAAGCACTATCATGCGATAATAAGCTGTCCGTAATCTGATCAGCTCAGCGTCAATATCTTGAGCCGTTATCGTAAAAGCCTCGATGAGATTAGAACGTAATCCTAAAAAGCATCTATTGTCTAATTGCACTGAACTCATGAAACACTATAAAGGCTAAGCGGTCGGATTCAAAATAATGTGTTTTACATTTTCGCAGCGACGGTATCAGCGACATAAAACGGTCTGTAATTTATTCTATTGCTGAAAGGGTTGGGCTGGCTCGGGGTGGGAATTACCCAAGGTGGGTGCTAAAGGGTTAAGCCGAATATACGGGGTCGCGGCGCCGGCAAACTTCGTTAATTTATGCGCTTAAAAATGTCAACTGAAAATTATGACGCCGAAACACATTTCCTATTTCATAAATGTGTTTGCGATAATATTGCGTTGTTTTATTGAGTATCTTTCTTGTGTTGTTCGTTGCTCTGGTTACGAGTACTTGACCATTGAGAGTTTTCTTTCTTATGAGTTTCTTGTTGTGTGATTTTAAATGTTTAATATGTATATATATATAGTTTAAAAATGTGGTATAAAAAAATTCAATGGAAACATGTAATATTTGTTGAAATCATATTTGATGTAGGTAGCTGATAACTCAATATACTTGATGGAGTTCATCTATGATTAAATTTGACCTACAACTTCTTTTGTGACATACATATTATAATACATGTAGGTATATGTACTAAATTTTAAAAAGTACTCAAACTATCATTATAACATATAAACAGTCATTTTTATTATTATACTCGACGTCTGCTTAAAGTTTATATTTTCGAAACTAATATAATTTGGTAAGTGTAAAAGACAAACTGATTTATATTGAATGTATAATAATGAATATCAATTACAATTTAAGATACAATATCACGTCATTTAGACGTCAATTTCCGGTACAGATAAAGAAATATGATAACAATTTAGTGAATGGACTATTTGTCTATAGATCTAAAATGTATTCTTTGATATATTCGCAAGGCGTCGTAAGATTTTAAGCTACAGAAGTTAACAAACATTTGTGATTTTCAAAAGGATCCTAAATGGGGCTTTAAAACTAAAATGGAGTTTAAAGAATAGAAAACTGAAGTTCTAAAGTTTCAATGTATCCCAAAGTTTCATTTTACGAGATTATTTAAATACTTGTTAATGTAATAATTGTATATTGAAACTTATTGTCTCAGTTACAAGACATTAAGTCTCGTCAAAAAGGGAACTGTATTTAATTTATTTCAACGTCCCGCTTTTTGGAAGTCGGGAAACGCTTAAAGTTTGACGATATCTAAGCTTAATACTAAGTAATTTGTAACAACCACTGAATTATTTACTGGAAATATTTTTAGACAATATTATTAATATCTAGCTTTTTATTATTTGTGTATAAATAAAAATGCGTCTAATAAAGTAATTTAGTTCTTGTATTGGTTATACATTAACTAACTCCTTGATTATAAATATTGGAAGTCAAATAAAGCTGCAACATTAAACAGGACGACACACATCTTTTACGAACATTATTATATCATCACGCTTCGTCACTTACGCGGTAGACCGAGAGCAAAAACTAAAATTACATATACAACAGTTGAATGTACATAAAAAACTCCAACACAACTATTTTATACAGGGTGGTTTTTAATATCCGTCAGTGAGAACAATAAATAAATAATTAATCGAATTCTAGAATATTGAAAGACAGTTTGAAAGTTTTCGATAATCAGTTGTACAGTCAACAATTTCTTCGTTGCGAAAGTGTGTTGCGGGGTAGATAAGGTGTCAATTGAAATAGCGGGGGTTGGAATGGATCTCTCATTATTTAAATATTCCAACGAGTGCGTTGAGAACCGTTAGCGTTAGTCGAGCGTGCTGAGATAACTCGTTCGCGCTATTGT
>DWMF01002548.1:0-10002 GCA_018244815.1 Parelbella polyzona
ATTATTATTATATTGTCACACCAGAACCATTACGGGGTAGGCAGGAAGCAACGAGTGCCAAACATCTCTATTTTTACAGCCCTGTCGTTTTTCTTCTATATTCATCACTATGTTCTTTTTATCAACATGCAACTTTAATAATATCAAAACATTTTTTTTTTGAGTAACACAAACATTTAATAATATCAGTATGATAGCTTTACACAAAGCAACGTAATCAATGTTCAAATACATTTTTAAAGTGGTTATACGATTTTCAAGAAAAAAAATTACACACAATAAAACTTTTCCACAGTATTTCTACATCTATTCTGTGTGCCCGTGTTTCGACCAACTTTTGTTACCCTTTGTGTTGGCCTATGCAAATAAAATATTTGGACATCGTTTTTCCTACTTAAATTATAAAGTGATACCGCTAAGTAAATTCAACAATTATTATAAGTAGAGTCAGCGGACAAAAAAAAATTTTTTTTTTAGTAATTTCTAAAGACATGAAATTTGATAGAAATAATAATAAAGCGAGCACCCAAGAATCGATCTTTATAATTCTGATCCATACTAATTATTACTATACATGATCAATTAAAACTTGTAAGGCACTTCTAAGCACGTAATAAATCACATTTAACATAAAACTAGGCTTACATGTTATAACTTCAGATAAAACTAAAAAAAAGTCAATTACAATTATTCAATAGATGACAATATTTATTACAATATTGTAACTTAATGAAGGTAATAATGCTGAACACCATATTTAAGTGAACAAATTTTATGGAAAAACTGATTCTTATAAGTATATCGAAGGGTTAAGCCCAGATTATTTAGGCTTATTAAATTATAGACCAACTATGCAATGCCTGATGTAGGTTAATGCTCGGTTTGAGTTCTTGAAGATATTCTCCAGGAATGGGTTGACAGGAATGGGTTAGCCTTTCAAAAACCATTTTTCTGTCGATCTGGTTATATTAAGCTTATACATCTTAACTATGCTCCCATAACGCTTACATAAGAAAACAAGATATATTTCCTTTGGGACAGAAATGTCTCCTGAACTTCAGATGTAAAACTTTGTGTTTAACACTAGCAAGGAAATGTTAATATGTAACAGGAACAATAACTAAGTATATCAATATAACTCCATAACGAAGTTTTAATAACAAAATTAATATCACAAAAATATCATGGTATCGACAAGGCAAAAAATATTCAGACGTTTTTATATATTTAATAAAAACAGAAACCGTGTATTATTATGACTTATTGCCTGTATGGAAGTCAATGCTTAATTCAAATGGTGCTCAAATATAGAAATTGAATATTTAGTAAATATAAAAATAAAATTATATCATCTATTGTTTAGAGATTGATCTTATCTTGGCATTCTAATCTGTATGTAATAAGTTTAAAAGATAAGGCATTTTAATAATTCAATTTAACATACACTAAGCATTTCACTTAGAGAACACAAATAACTTTAGATTATTCAATTTAACATACACTAAGCATTTCACTTAGAGAACACTTAACTTTAGATTACATCCATCCAAAGTCTCGCCTTTCTCATTATGGGACTCTTCTCATTCCCTGAGGACACCCTAAATCCGTGTCCAACAGTGGAACAATGAAAACCGATGAACTGCAATGCCCGAGTGCTACTGAACTTTCAACTGTAACATAACATCGCTAAGTACATTACCCACCATAACACTAATTGATAACCTTCGCTTGTTAGAGTACAACTAAAATTCAGGCAGCGCGTTGGCAGCAAGAAGAGCGGCGTCGATGGAGTCCATGTCGGTGGAGTAGCTGAACTCGGTGGCGATGAGGCGCAGCACGCGCGGGTAGAAGCCGTCGGCGGCGTGCGCGCGCCGGAACAGCGCCGTGGTGAGGTAGCGCTGCGCCAGCACGCAGCACGCCGCCGCCGCCGCGCCGCCGCACAGCTCGCGCGACTCCGAGCACAGCGCCATCGCCTGCCGCCAGATGCGCGAGCTCACTGCACACAACAACATCATCTCATCATAATACATATCACATTTTCAACTCAAACTTTCTGTTCTCGTTTAATCGTCACACATCTGAACTTATACATACTTATAATGGTTATTTTACACCCTATAAAAACCAACACTTTTGCTCATCACACAAATATTAATTCTAGGTGAGAATGCAACCTAAATGCAAAGAGTTCACTAATGTTGTCTTTGTCAAATGTGTCATAAGACTGCCAAATGTGAAACTATGAAATATATATTCATGAATCGTTATTGTTATCGATATGGTCCCATTCCAGAAACATTTAATTTAAACCACTAACATACATACATATATAAATGTATTTCAAACTGGCCCTATTTTAGTAATTATTTACCCAATATATAATCTGATCAGAGTACAGACAATTCATTGTGTTAAACTTACAGAAATGTTGCATATCACCATCACAGTACTGCTGTAGTTGCTGCAACGATGCCATGCCCTCAATAATCGGCACATTGTTTCCTGTGACCAGAGTAGAGTGTGGCTCGACCAGGCTCAATGTTGCCTCCTCAACTTGTGATTTGATGAATTGATTCTCTCCAATAACCCCTTGCCGTTTACTATCTTCTTTTATAACATGTAATCTATAGTTTGTAGGAATGTGCTGAAAAATAAAAAAAAAATATTTTTATAAAGTAATGAATGGCCAATTTGTGATCATCCAAAGATTTACAATGTTCGTTTTTTATTAATATAATATTATAAAAGTAGAATACATATAATTATGTGCAATGTCTTTTACTTTGGTGTCAGCTAGCATAAGTATCCTGTGGACGTGTGGTTGGTCTGTGGTGTCTGGAGATAGTCGGTTCAAACAGTCCGGATATATCTCAGCCAACACCACAACATTCTCCCCTCCAAGCTTACTTTTCCTCAGTTCCCGTATTGCCAGCTCATCGAGTCTCACAAAAATGGAGTTTGCCACTTTTGGTTTGACATCTGTAAATGTAAGTGACATAGTATATTAATATAATAAGAAACCAGTGACTCACAGACATATTTCCAAACATAATTGCAGTACAATGACAATAGTGTTTATGCCCATAGTCCCCACACTGCACATATGGGACAGGGATCACAGAACATGCTTCACACATAGCTTCTTGTCCACCTACACCTATGTTTTTAATATAAAAGTCTAGTGGTAGACCATCCATGATATTGAAGAATCAATTAGTCCAAACATGTACTTATTAACAACTGCTGCTAGCGATATACAATTTTGAAACTCTTTCAAACTGAGCTACATGACATAATCGATTACACTTTGATAATAATAAATATAAATACAAGGTCATCAAATACACTTTATACCAATCGTTTTTCCTATCCTGGGTTGGATACAATACAATCCAAAACAATACAAATTGGGTACTATTGGATTATTTTAATTTAGGATTTCTAGTAGTGACTTGGAGTCTGGATCTGTGTCTGGTGTATGGCAATAGACTCACCACCTTTTCCATGGGACATAATCATAACTGGTGAAACATGGGAGTTCACAATACTCCTCTGCCTATCTCTTCAGGGTTTATGGGTGTGATGTTATGTTTCTCTTTATCTAATTTTATATTTATTTTTGTAGTAACAGTATGAATAATGTTATTATTGTAAGAAAAAATTATGTTACCGTCCTTAGCCCCAAATCATATACATACATATACAATGATCAAATAAAACTACTATTTGTGATAAGAAATACACCACTCTAATACTCACCACACTGCATAACCATAGTGAATGTTTGCATGAAAAACATAAATAATAATATTAATCTAAGCTCACCTTAAAGGTCACAAATTATTACATTTAAATCCACTTGAATAAATCTTTACATATTTGAAGTTCAACACATGTACAGAATTTTTAATTTTAATACATTTAAATGAATAGTTACAGAGGAATACTTCTCATTTAAATAGTCAACCCAATAGCAATGGTATTAATAAACTAAAGTCTTGTCTCAAATTTATAACAAACACTTTAGCTAGGAGTAGATAGGGAGAGTTCATACATCATACAGAAAATCATATAGAAATCTCAGGTATGTTGATTTCTGTACAATGTTTTCCTTTACTGCAATATGTTACGCCCACAAACTAAAGTAAATAATAATAATATGAAGTCTTGTAAAGTCAGTGTGGATATGTTTACACTTCAGCATCATTAGCCCAAACTCTCCTATAATTGATGGTTAAAATATAAACCACTATATGAATATAAGTACTATTTCTGCTTGTCAGAGTGAACTTTATTGTAGCATTTTGCTTATATTAAAGTCATCTAATTTAACAGACAGATATATCTACTGATATATCAATTATGGTTTTATTAAACTCACCGAAATATTGTGCTGCAATATTCAAGTCTGCATCCTCACACCAGGCCAGTATCAGCTGCAGTGTCTGCAAAATTGAGCACTGCAACCGGAAGAAGAAAGATCCTGTCCGAATGGGCTGCCGTTTGCCACAGCCATCACACACCCATTGCATCCTAAAATCATAGAAGAGAGACAAATTCATCATCATCATTGTCCTGTCTAAATCACTACTAGACATAGGCCTTCCCTGAGGAATTTTTGTTCATAATTCCCATGCTGCAGATGTGGTTTGGGAATGGCAAAAAACCCAAATTGTTATAATTAAAAATATAAAGGTACACAATTTTTAATATTTTTCTCTATGGGTCACTATATTTGATGTCAAGCATAGACTATTCATAGAGCAGACTCCTATTTAACAATACGTATATTAAAAAAAATAATAATTTGCTGTTATTTTATGCCATAACCCAGACCAAGATGTCCTCCTGCTCATTGAAGTACTGAAAACACAAAATGTAATAATTTGTCAATTCTGTTATTCAAAATTAAATTGTTGACTTATTTGAACTAAGTCCCCCAGTATTTCTCACCATCATGGTTTCATGTCAAGTTATACATTATGGCAGCTCATATACATATATTAATTTTATTTACATTATGTAATTTGAAGGCACAGAAGTATGTAGACAATTAAAAAGGTTTTTATACAAAATCTTCATGCCAGCTCTCTTATGGAGTAGGCAGAAATACATTTATCTCTACAGACCTGCTTTGCTTTTTCTACATTTAACTATAAATAATAATGATTATTGATAATAACTCTTCAATAAACACATATATTTGGCCAAATATTACCTATCTATCACCCTTGCTGATTTACATACAACATTACAGTCTGGTTGACCAGTGGGACACTTCACACTCTTGGGGATGAGTCCAAACTCTTGAATTCTCTGTATTATCTGACTTTCCAAATTCCTTTCTCCATTGCTTGAAACTAATTCTTTGTATAACTTCAGATTCCTGAAAATTTGTGAATGAACTACAATTTGTTAAAGAATTACGCTGATGACCATTATTGCAAGCTCTCTTGATAATAGGAAAGCATTCATACAAGGAAGTTTGGTTCTATATTCTATTTAATGCAATTGTGTAAATTAATGCAATTCCACAATTTATTACTTGTCTTACATGAAAAATACGAGTTACTTTGTGAATATCAATTTGAATATTAACGGAAGAGTAAAACTGAAATAACTTTCACATAAAAAAAAACTTTCTATATTTGTCACACAGGTTTTCACTATAATAAGTAAATATAAGTGTAGACGGAAATAGAAAACACTGTCCACAAAAGTGACAAAAGTCAACAACAAAGTAAAATAGAATTACTAACGCAGGGCATGTTGTGAAAGGTAAATAAATCTCATTTACTGCACATTTTCCACTTAGAGCACTTTCAAAGGTAGTAGAGTCTGGCTCCATTATTTGATTCCTTTTATTGTTGTTATAGTTATTGGTTGTGACTATGATAAATATTACATTATCTTTTTCAGTTTTGAAAGCCAAATAAGTGGATGGAGGAGAAATTTCCGAAATTTTCTCATTACAGTTTTCTATCCATTTTTGTTTCTAATCTGATGGTGACAACTGATTCCCTAAACTGACATTGACAATTTTTACTTTTTTTAATCATGTCATATATTTATGTCACTTCATGGTAATATACTTTAAAATTATGGAAAGCTTTTTAACACCTGTATTTTGACATTTTTCTTTTGATTATTACAGAAAAATATCTAAATGAAAAAAATATTTTATTATCCTACGCATTATTTAAAACATTATCTCTATATTCAAAATTCACAAAAATATTATACGCATTTAGGGAATTAGTGTCGCAACTTCCTTCGTTTGCTTATTACATAGTCATTATTAATACATAATGTAATAAAACCAGGATATTGTCTAATTATTTAATTTGTTCTACATTGTACATGCATAAATAATAGATTATAGACTAGAATATTTACTATGGATTCGTTTAAAAGTATACCAGTTTAGTATTGACAGGGTGATGTGTGTGTTGTTTATTTTAACTGTGTTGAATTTGAGATTTCGTTTAAAAACAACTGTTTTTGAATGAAAGCTAACCAATATTACTTATTAGATGTTTAATTTGTAAATGTTCATTCATATTTTCAAGGAATTCTTTAAAGGTGAGTGTTTTCTGCTATTTCAGTCACGAGGTATTTATTTGTTTGTAATTTTTAATTTAATTTAAGACAAACGCTAGCACTTACGTTACGGATACTCAACCTTGTTGTAATGATTTACCTGTCCGTGTGCAATAATGTATTTGTTGTAAACCATTTATAGTTAAGACATAAGATTCATTTTATCTTTGCAAGTTGCTGTAAAGTATTTTTCAACTTTTATTTTAGTGATTGCGGTTTGTTTTAAATAAATGTTTTAATCATATCATAAATTATTTAAGTCTTAAGTATAGGATATCGAAATGTTAAAATTAATTGAAACAAAATTTTTAAGGGTTGATCAAGCAGAAATCAAATTGAGAAGGGATAATATAAATCAATATTTAGGACTCGTTTGTGTCAAAATAATAACTATCTAGACAACACGTGTCCGTACACTGTGTGACTGTATATACACATTTAGCAGAGTGCTATAAATATTTGTTTTGATTTTAATACAGTGGTGGTCCTATACTTACCAATTCAATAAATATTTATGTAAGCCAGTAAAATTTTATTGATAAACTCAAATTTGAGAATAACATGCTATGCACCCAGGAAATTATTCAGGCTATTTTTTAATAGGGAAGGTGGTATAAAAGGTTGAAATAGGTTGCAAATAGAAAAAAATTAAATGTAAATCATATGAATTTAAGTGGTTCCATATGTACTACTGTCTGGAAACAATGTTTTCTAAATCAAAGCCACTATTATGTGAAAAAAACTATACCATGCTTTATGAAAAATAAACTCCAGTTTCAGTCTTTTTAGTAATAAATATTTTAAGTAGTGAAAAAGAGGACTATTTATTTATAAATATAATGAATTTATTGCAAGTGTATGTATTTATGTTATTAATATTCAATTCCAGTTAAGATTAAACATTTTACAATATTTCAAATTATTCTATGATGATAAACATTGCACCATTAAATAGTTGTGATATGTCGAGTGTAGATAATTTTAATATTTCACTATGACAAATTAATTCCAAGTTATTCGGTAACTAGCGGTTTTACAGTTCAGTATGGACCCCTAAAACTTTTTCTTAAATTAAAAGAGCCTTTTATTAGTTACTTGCGTAGTTACTTCTCATAACATTTACTATCTGCAAATAAAGGCCCTTCTGAAGTTGGTTTGGCCATTACAGAGATTATTGGGACCAAATACAGATAAACATTTTAAAAAAATATTTTTTATATGTATCCTATATATTTTCACATGCATGACATTAAAAAACTAGTATTTTAATATCACAACACACACTTCAATTTAATTTATATATATGGTGTTCTATTATAAATCATGTATTAAAACTTAGGGATATGGGTGGTTGTATCATTGTATTTTAATTATTTCCATATAGGTAGGTATTATTGATGTAATTATCTATGTTAAATGAACAGTGTACTTACTTTTCATATATTCTGTTTAACTGCATAGATTTATATCCAAAAAAAGAAAAATAGAAACTGAAAAGAAAAAAGTTTAATTTGAAAATAGAACAACCACCTTACTGAATAGATAACCACTTTAGTCATTACCAATGTTGTTTATTTCATAGACGCATTAAATTGTTAAACGCATCGCAAAATTTTCTCTGTCGATTACTCAAACCACTAACCTGTTTTCAGTGGATTCATACGGAATTTACAGAACCGTGAGTCGTTCGGTAGACGTGCCTGTGATTCAGCAAAATGCAACGTAAGATGCGTCGTTTTATTTAAAAATAAAATAAGATATAGAACAGTGTAGTTAGCGACACGTGCGTTTATATACCTAGTTGGTAAACTTAGTTAGTCTAAAATTGCAATCGTAACTGCTGATCGTTAAGTTCTAGCTTCGAGTCCCGACTCGGATTCTATCGGGTATTTTTTTATCTAAATTGTAATTCCTAGCAGTGACTCGTAGTTTGGATATGTGAAAGACGTATGGCAATACTCTCACCCCCTGTACTATGGAACGTATAATATATCTAGCAACAAGTGGGAGTATTACAGACCTCTGCCTATCCCTTCGACGAAATACAGGCGTGAAATTACATTATGCAGTTGGTGATCTGTGTAGAACGGATGTCTCTTATGGGATACTACGACAAACGTCTATACTCTATTACACGCTGCATTTACTACGGCGCGTCTATTGTTACGTTAGGTTACGCAACATACGACGATCACAGATTTCCTTCCGTACGAAATATTGCCGCGCGGCCGTACAAAATGTCCGTTTTTGATGTGACATATCTGTTGTAATTTCAATTTTTAGGTCGCTTTTCCCTTTGATTATCCATTACGAATTTAGAACGTGGAATGCGGAAGTAGTCACGAAAGTGGACTGAAGTTTTTAAGGACGGCGTTTGTTTTTTTGTTTTTAGAAAAACAAGCTGTTTTGACTTTGTAACGATGTCAAAGCGTCATAAAAATAGACGAAGTGAGGCCGAAATAGTATGTCCAAGCAATTTTCTCGCGTCTATTGTTCTCGAAAAGGCTTGATAAACGCTTAAGATAGCCGTGGTGTTGGTGAAATCTAACTTGTGACTGTTGGGTACAATACTAGGTAAATGGATTGTTAGGTAAAATAGTAATGATACTTTAGGTAAAGGTTTCATCGAGGGCCACATGTAATCGACATGTTTTAGTCGCAATTCTCGTTATTGTATATGGTTATCACATTATCAAATGGTTTCTTAAAAATAATTTCAACTCCGAATTAGTGTTCCCATAAAAATCTTCTTAGTTTTTATAGAACATCACGATTTCACAACTAGAGGATTTAGTAAGAAAATCTGAAAATTATTTATGAAATATTTCTTGTTCGATATCTGAATATAAGTGAGAATTACTAAGAGAGTTGTTAACATAATTTCACGTCATTGGATCACATGTTTAAATGATAATAAAGGTAGTATATATGTCGTTGCGATATTTCTATGCGAACGTTTATTCGCGCGTACTAATGCGCGCGGCCGGCCTCGCGTTTATGGTGTTTTGTAGGAAACCGTATTTATAGGTTCTTCGCTCTAGGCAGCTCAATTTAACATTTCCTAGAACCCGTGCGTCCTGTATAATGCACGGGTACATATATACACGTTGCTACAAATTTTTTATGTTATATTCTTGAGCGAGTACAATTTCTCATGAGTAATACTGTGTTTGCAGGAAATAATGGTTTTAAACTAAACACACGGAAATATACAAAAGAAAGGATTAATTGTATACGTAATTTCGTTCCCGGATTATACAGATATTTTTCAAACTCAATCGAGCCATGTATAACCTCTTTACCTCCAGCTTATTTTTTAATTTGGAATCTGAATTTGCATGTTTGTATCGACACATTTTGTAATATGTGTTACCACGAACTAAAACATTTTGCTCTAAATAA
>DWMF01002549.1:0-10002 GCA_018244815.1 Parelbella polyzona
GTCTAAATCACTAACCATTGGACCAACAAAGCACTCAATGTATATGTAAATAATAATTATATATGAAACGTATAAACGCATTATAAAACTCAACAACATACATGTATAGAACCTGTCATTGTTGAACAATATTCATATAACATTCACGCTTAGCCATTGAAACCCCAAGAAACATCAGAAGAAAAATAGCTGATAATGAAAAGAAATTGATGTATTTCGAGTGTGTTGGAAATGGAGTCTGAAAGGATCACGTTAAAATGAACATCACCCGCGAAGCCTTAAACGAAGCCTGAATAGCGATGAGACTCATTGAAACCGGCGTTATTGATAACTCATTCACATGCTTCGCTATATTCCCGGCTTCGGGTTCAATTGACTGGCTATTCTTCGGGATTCCTTTTGAAAACAACCTTCGTGATGAATTCAATTCGAATCTCGATAATATACTAGATGAAGTAAGGCCGCCTGTAGCAGTAATGTACACGTTTGATTGAAGACACAGCAAAACCCCAGCAGCACAGATAAGAGGTGAAAGTAATGTAAAAGAAAGTGATTAAAGTAATGTTCTTCCCTTTGTAAGCAAAAAGGGAATCGCAGATTAGAATCTTCCGTCGCAGTTACAATTATTAGAGCCAGTGCTCACGTGGGATAGTTCCCGGCATATCTTATAGACTTTGCAACTACCTATTGTACAACATATGCAGGTATATCCTTTAGGATATCCCGTTTCGGGATCGACCACTTCATGCTAGTGGTACGGATAGCAGTGGTAGATATACTTTGGATGTTTTTTGGTTACTTGTATTGTTTGTGAAAGGGCGGGTCTTTGTCATCATTCTATCTTTGTCCACTGCTGGAAAATAAGCCTCCGTTAATGAGCGCCATCGCGCCCTGTACTCGGCTTGTCATTTTAGATGTTGCATGGTTAGGTACATATATACATAGTATGTGGAAGGATGGGTGGGGCACCTTTATCGAGGGATAGTTACTTCGTATTCGCGGACGATTGAAGAAAATGTTTGCTTCATTATGGATTATACATAACTGCATGAAGGTAAAACAAGTGAGGAATTAATAGGATCACATTCCACTAACAATTGCGAACGTTAGCAGGTAGAACCTCAGTTTCTTTAAAAATATTCTCTTTTTCTCTCTAAATCTCTGAATATTCGTTATAATTGTTGGTTCGAGGTTGGTTAGTGTAGGTACACAATTTTTCCATCCATTAAATTCGCTATAATTATTTTGAAAATAACTAGGACCAAGCATATTATCACAAATTTTAATGGTATTTTATTTTTAATTGTAAAAAAAATTGTGTAGTTATTGCCGTAACAAACACAGGCACCAAAAAAACAACAATTTCTTTGCAATACCCTTTAGACCCAAATTGACAATGCCTGAACCTCACGCTATGAGATATTGGTTCGAAAGGACGCAGTATACCAATGATATTCGCAGAATAACGCGAGTGCGAGACCGTGCTTGTGTTGATTACATTACTGTATCGATAAGCGCGGCTATTGAGCAAGCCGACCGGATAACTTGGGATATAATGAAATTCCACCTGCCAACCTCCGCCGGATAAGGCGATACGCCGTTTATCACCACCGAACCTTTATTATCCGGACGGTGAACAATATATTTTCATTTGTATGATAAAATCGAGAACAATGCTCAGTTTTTTTGTGTGTTAAGGAAATATTAAACAAGCATGGACCAGGTCAAAAATGGTCATTTCTACGTATGGATATCTGCACACTACCTAATGTAACCCAAGCACCGCGTCTACACTGTTGGTATGGGTATTGGTAAAAGAGGAGTAAGAGTTGTCCCAATATATTTATTATTATCACAGTTTGCAATACTACTTTGTACATATAACATTAATATCAAAACTCTTTTTTATGTAGAAATGATACGATAATCCATCGTTTCAAAGCGATTGCTTGCTGAAAAATGGGGAGAATCCCTTATCCAAACCTTAGCAGAAGTCTTCTCGAGCGGGTACGATTTATCGACGATACCCAGTGTATGGGTGGTCGATCTTTAGTTCGTGGTTGAATGCTGATTGTCCGTGCGACAAAGGGTTGTAAGGGTAGGTTCATGAAATGAAAAAACCATAAGCAACAATAATCTCATTCCACATATACTTAGAAGTATAGAAGAAAATGCAATAAAATGGAATCAACAATGAAAATTTAACAATAATTTTGAAAATTTTTTGGAGACATGTGGCAAGGGATGGTCTCATACAGGCTGATGATGATAAATGATGAAAATTACATTCGGAACGATCTTGATTAACCAACTGTAATAATAGAAAAAAAATTAACGCCATTTTACAAGTTGCCGTAGTTTTGCCGATTCTAAAGTATAATATACTTTAGAATCGGCAAAAAGAACGATTGTCATACAAAATATAACCATCAATATCACCAACAACTACAACGTCACATCCGTTTCACATCCCACTGGAGGTGCCACAAACAAAATGAGAACAATATACCTATATCGATCTAAAACTCAATTGAAATGTTATAGAAATCAGACATCATGTCATGGCATCAAATAGCCCTTTACAATACAGAAGTAACTAGAGTAAATTAACATGAAATTACCAAATTAGTAGTCACCTGACAACATGATCAATTAGGCAATTGCTTGTCGACCGCTACAATTCATTGGGAGAGCGATGCAAACATTGAAACTGTACTGGTAAATTAGTCGAACACACAACACGCAGGAGCTGGCAGAATTCAAGCCAAATATGTACATAAGCGACAAGTCTATTTGATATACGAGCACAATACAACTTAACGAGACGATGAGTAATTTTCATTTCAGTAGATGGAGCGCCATCGTTGGGATGTTTACCCTAAATTTAATACAGAATCCCGCAGAGATAGATATGTACGGAGATAAGCCCTAACCGGGTCAGGTACGTCAAAGTTGTATTGAGCACAATATAATTCTGATTGCGACCATATTCTCTTTGATGTACATGACGAAGACACAAAAGCGTAGAAACATAAATATAGCTAAGATGGATGGGCTCAAAAAACGTTCATATAAAAAGATGTGCCTTAAAATTAAAATTATGAAACCTAAATTCCATTTACTGGAGGGTTTACACCTAGAGTAACCGGGAAGGCTTTCGAAACTTCCCAAAAGACAAATACTTTTTTTTTGTAATTTGAATTTTTTTTACTAAATGGGCCATATTATGCGGCAGATATAAATCCATTTATTTCATTACGAATAACAGGACTCGAGTATTGTTCATCCCACAATTAAATCCATCACTCAATCGGCTTATAGGTATCAGTCAGTTCCTGAACGGTTACCGACCCTGTCTATGGAGACGAGGATAACGGGCAGCGCGGTAGCGACAGCTGCTACCGGTAAAAAGTTTGGGAGACCGATTAACGTTTGCGTAGGGGCGGGGGGGAGGAGATGTTCATAAATCAATATTAATATCCTTTGGATGAATTGTAATCAAATATAAGTTGTAAGTTTTGGCTGCTGTCAAATATTCCGTCTAATACCCACACAGTAAACACTGACTTGTCATCAGGTGGATTCACCAGTATGTTGTAATCGAATGAAGCTGGAGTAAAAAAATTTACAATGGGCATCTTCTGTTTTTATAAAGGAAAGCAATTTAGTATAAATTGTTAAGAAGTTTTGATTTTGGTTCATGTGTCATAACAAACAACTAAAACCATTTGAGTTTCCTTAAGAGAAATTCTTTTCAAGACGTTCTATTAAAAATTTGGTCAAACCTAAGAGCATTTAGACATTTCCCTTTGAAGAAATCAGAGGGCTATTAGAAAAAACCTTCTAAGCGTACCCTTGCAAAAGTCCAGAGCTAATCCAATACAGAACTTAGTTATTGGAAGGAGGAATCGAGGAAGAAGGTCCTGTAATAAGTTAAGCCGGGATTAAAAGGTTTTCAGATAGGTATGAAAGTTCGTCGGGCGTTTGAGAGATCTACAATTTTGAGTAACATACAACTCTGTCCAGGATAACAAACATTTTATCACGTTTTACCGTTCTTCTGTTGGACATGGATCGACACTCAGAATAAGTAGGGTCAAGGCCGTAGACGCCCACGCTTGCTTGTCAAGTGAAGATTGACTTCACACGAACAGTAGGTACTAAAGACGATGTTTGCCTTCGCGTTGTCGCAAGTGATCTTAAAAAAGACATGTAACTTCATAAATCAGACTTTGATTTTGAAATTTAGACTCGCACACTGGTCGATAGATATATAAAATATCACTACTTCAGCTTTTTGGTTAAAGATATTATAATATAGGAGTGGACCAAGACGGTATTCTTAGCCACATATCTATAACTATGAATGTGTATTAATTGCACTTTAGATACTTACTATGTTATGATTATAACAACATAAATAATAAATATTTTGGTATATTATATACAGCCATCTGAACCCGTATTAGACCGGTGGCGTGCCACAGTAGCCGAACAGCTCGTACACAGCTACCTAATTTTATACACATATTAGTAAATATGTACGTACATAAATCTTTTTTTAACTTTTTTCATATAAATAAGTAAATAAGAATAAGGTTTTTTAATTTCGCCCATTTTTATATATCTTCTACTGGGTACGGGTTTGTCTTGGATACAAATAGGGCCTGCGTAAATAAAACAGATTAATACAAAATTTTTGTCGGTTGTGCTTTTGTGACGCCCCTTAAGGATCAAGTTGGGATTCACTGGCCTGATGAAATAATCTGAAAAAAATGCAGGAATTTCAGTGTTACGGTATTTTGTTGCTCGTGCATATTATATACGGAGGCGTAAATAAAAAAGTTCGTCATTTATTTTCACCCATTTACCTTTCTGAAAGTTCCTTTTACTTTTACACCAATTTTCTTTCCCGTGTTCTCAATTCAAATTAAGTTTATTATACTGAAAACGCTCTCTCACATTTAGAGTAAGCACTTTTAACTCAAAGTCACTTCCCCTTTTACTGGCGAGCTATTCATAGCCATGGACGCACTTTTTTAATTATCGCGCTTAAGGCCTTGACTTCATGCTTTTCAGCCATTCAACCTACTTTACAAAACAGAAATATTCTGCGCCATTGCGAATTTAAAATTCTGCACAGTTGACATGTGACTTATATGTAAATTACTGCAGTTCCAATCTTAGCAAAACATTTCGAAAACTTTTAGCATTAACTTTTACGGTATTTTGGGGTACATTTATGTGCGTTTTTCAATGTTTTTTTTTCTCGAACATGTTTTTCGAAGTTAACAAACGTTTAAATTTGTCCGTTTCACTGTGTTGAAAGACTTTGCAATTGTCATTAGATTTTTACGTAATTTGCAATTCTCTGTATGCTCATGAACCTATGAAATATTAATTTTAGAACCATTTGCGAAGCATATTTTTCTGCATGCAAAATTATAAGACCAATCCCTTTGTATTTACATCAACGAAAACGAGGCTTTGGGATTTCATTGATCCTCCGGTATTTCAACACCATGTACTGTTTGGAACATTAACGATGTTAAATGCTGTACTAAGCAATGACATACATAGTTTTTAATGTTTAGTACTGTGTGTTCCATTGCGGTCACACTCAACCCTCACGTCAACGAATTCCTTCGTCACGTTTGGTAATTTTGTCAATCTAATCTGGCAACCCTAACTAGCACCCAACACGCGATGACGTAGAATGTCACAACGTTGTGGTTAACCATAAAGTTTCGTTCTCCCGTATAATCCCTGCCTACTAGCTGTCCCTCTCACATGCAGCTCGTTAACTTGTGCAAAAGAGACAGCGAATGACAAATGATATTGTACGTGGAGTTAGCATTTCAGCGGTATGGAGCCCAAACGAACCGCAAACTTTACGCGTAGATAGACTGTTGCGAAGTTTCAAATTGTTAGAAGTACAAATATCTGTTTGGAAATGTTGTTACTGCGATTTTGAAGTGATTCGTCTATTGGAATAGAAATCTTGTGACTTTTAAATCAATCCCTATTAAATTTGCTAGTGATGTGCACATATTACCGATTTTTTATCGAACTTATGTAACATTTTTTCTATTCTACAAACATAAAACATTAATATTAAACAACAATTTCCGAACGTTATTTCATATTTGTTTTATACTATAGAAGTGAATAGGAAGGATAGACATACACATTTGGCATTCGGGGTTCTTTGCTTACTCCCCAAGGGAACTGACGTGATGATCTAGTAATGATAACCAACTCGGAGTTTAATCAATATTAGCTATGTATATACATATAATGTGATTTAATTTATAATCCATCAATAGCACGGGCCCATATGTACTACACTACACACTAAGCGAATGCAACGCATTTAAAAAGTAATTTAAAATTACTTTAATCTAGTTTTGCCAACTTACGTAGGACTGCAATAAAAGGCACTGTCGACTAATAATATTTTTAATAATTTCCCATTACATTTGACCCGAATCGCAGTCTTCGGCCATTCTAAAGGTTCTTTTGTCCTGTTTTACAAAACAGAGTGAAGTAGCCGGAAGCTGCCAGCGACTGGCTACAGTTTCTGTAAAGCTAAGCATGCTATGTATTTCATCTGTAAAGAAATGCATGCACGGATGTAGGTGCTCATGTTTAAGCGTGCCGTACGTACAGTCATTGTTTTTAGAAACAACAGCCCAATCTAGGATATATGGACGTCTCAAAGCAGCCCTCGCAATATTTTTAGGCGCGAATCTCTGAATACTGGATAGAAACAATACTTTTGACGCCGCACTGTTAGCATTTTTATTTTTTATTACCTGACGTCTTCAATATTTTGTTCTTTATTACATCAAAATACAAACAATATGAATGGGGGATTTATCGTTTTATGGTGATTTATATTTATATATTTATAAATCTGGCTTTGGACTAAACCGCAATATTTTAGGTGACGGGGGAAAAAACATAGAGAAGTGAAAATAATACAATCTGGAAAAGTCTGATCTATAACGAACTCCAAACCGAATTCACGGATATATGATATTTCTGAACCGACATTAATGCCTCCAACAAAGTTTAAAGACAGATCGCGGGACTCCGCAGCCTACCTGATCACGGTTGACATAATGGCTAGCGTAGGCGTAGCGTAGCGTAGTCTGCTCTAATCGGTGCCACTCCATCCGTCCTGCGCTTTTTAAATCCAGCTGCATCCAGTTGTTTTCCTGAGATCGTCAGGTCCAATTTTGTCTCTTAAACTACTCTAGTTATACATGAGAATTCATAGTGAAATAGGAGTTTTACTCAATTTAAACTGAAGCACGTAAGATTCTGTTTTAGTCTCAGCAAAATAACCGAATATTTGCTAACGATATCTTTATCCTTTCCTACTGAAAATCGGATTCCAGTCAGAAACTAAATCTTATTTCGAAGTGTACGAAGTTTTATTTTTTATAAACAAATTTTGATACAGTATTGTTATCGGAAAACATATTCGGCTTTGACGGTTATTGTTTAAATACAAATGGCTAGCAAGACGCGGATTCCAAATTCCAACCATACTTGTAATCTCGTTTCAATGAATTTATGCCCTGGATTCTGGGAATTTGAACACCTGCTAATACCTGCTTGTAATTTGTAACGCACCAAATACGGAATCCATTAGCTACTAGCATGAAACTCTGTAATTCAGTAGAAAGGAATTAGTGATAAACAATCTGATGGTATATGAATCATGTCACACATAGTTAATTGTCGTGTAATTGGAAAAGAATTAAATCAATCGCACAAATAAGTAAAATAATAATTTAACTACACAAAGAACCGTTTCGTATGACTGTACAGAATTTATTAAATGTATTATGGATTGTCCAGCGTTAATGTCCAGCGTCCAGTGGTTAATGTTCGTAATTGTTAAGTTGCTAGCAGTCCATTCGATCCCCATACAGAACAGATACATTTGTTACACGCATGACTATTCATTTCGTTTGTGGCTACAGTCATATATTATATAAATATATACAAATTTACATGTCTGTGTTAATTAAATATTCTGATTGAAGTATTATTATCGCTTATATTACTAAATTAACTTATACGTGGTGATTTTGTACAAAAATGAACCAGAAACAATCATGACTGGCTGCTGTCGTTTATAAGTACCTATCAGTAGCCCAGTATACGACTGTAGAAGTAGGACTATTAGCAGAAACGTTCCCAAAATCCGCGCCGAAATTCGGTTTGTATATAAACGTACCCAACAAACAAGTTGTTTATGCCTATTTTCACCTTCTCGCACGTCACTGCCTCCATCTGGCGGGTGGTTGCGTCAAATGCGCCGGAAGATTGCCATACAGACGTACGTTGCGAAAATGGAATACGCTGTCACACTACAAATATATGACTAAAGGTATTTGAAATATATATGTGATGTAACGAGATATTTGCTTTAGATGTTTTCGAGACAATTGTGTTAATCTTAATATTTGTCCACTGATTTCAAATAAGGTAGGCAGTGCTAGATGTCGTGCTCTGAGGAACCCAATCGTATGCACAGCGTGGGGATTATAAACAAAAAGCCTTCATGATGATTTCAAATGGTTCTTAGATCTACATATATATCTATAAAGCATAGTTAGTAATTAAAACTTCATATATCCGAGGTATCTATTTTGAAGAACTAAGTAGCAATCAGATATGCAACTAAAATTGTACAGAACGAAAGGTCAAGATGTCAATTAAATAAACGTCAACATGTTTAGTATACGTTTTTTATAGTAAATTATTATAATATTCCCGCTGAACAACGGTGAGATGGCGTTATGACGGTCTACTGCGTTAAGGAGTATGAGTTACATTCCTGGTAAGTTAGCGACTAAAGATAAGCCTCAGTTAGAATTTATCACTTTCTATCACATATAAGTATATATCATATTTTAATTTTGGAAACTAACGTAGGGACAAAGGTATTGCATGAGATATAACCTAATGTATTTTTTGTGAAAACTGACTGATTTCTTTATAATTTTTTCTATTAGGTTACATAGAAAATCTATGACCAAACCACATAGGTTGTTAAACATAGATCACATTTTACTCATCTCACTCATTATTAGGCAGTGTTAAAAACGAGCTAATAAACAACAACAGAACTTAAAACAAGACAACAGATGTAGAAAGCAAACCCTTAATGAAATGAGTGTACCACAGAGTATGAGCCCTCCATTCAAGTTCCAATTTCCACGGGCTCCTTCGCGCCGCAGCCGCGCTTCAAAAAAGGAACGTGACCTGATTACTGACGGAAGCCGTCGGTTGTGTGGCGCGAAAGGCCACAGGTATTCCATCCGGCGATCCGCGAAATTCAACCTTAAACGTCACGTGCTAAGGTTTCATTTCCTATGTGTTAATTTTCCCGCGGATACGTACATCAACGTACAGTTTATTGTTCTAGTTGAGCCGCCATTCCTTTGCACTTCAGCGATAGACGACTCAGTTTATTGTTTTCAGTTCAATTGACGCTTCAATCATTGTACATATATATAATAATAAGACATCAGGTCTGTAAGGCTAATGTGCCACTCGGTTGTCTCTGCCCATCTCGTAAGGGACCTGGCGTGGTTATACATAATAATAAGACCTGTAATCACAGTTCATCTCTGAGCAATTTTAAAATTTCGTCTTCCTCTTCCGTCCATTGGTCAGGATTAGACGACATCTGACCCAACGCCTCCATTCGTCTCTCCATAGTCACTTTATCAAGTACGTGCTCCATTTTCATATGCATGCAGTCGTTAAAAGTGGAAGCATATTCACATATATCAAAAATATCTTCGATTACTGCATTACATTCGGTTATAGCTTGCATCAAACGAGCCATCACTTCGCTGTCATCTTCATACACAATTCTGTTCGCTTCTAAAAGATTGTCTTTGGATATTTTATTCTTCACTATGATGGAATTTCGTTTTAACATACACGCTACGAAGCATTTACCCTGTGGAGTCGACT
>DWMF01002550.1:0-10001 GCA_018244815.1 Parelbella polyzona
TGATCATCCCCTATTTCGAAGGGATGTTTTGTCGGGGGTTGATTCCGGTATCGTTCGCGTCCATATTTTGAGTGAGTACCGTTTCTCGCACCATTTTGTTCCTGTTTGAGGGGTGTGGCAGGTATATTAACAGATAACTCCTCCGGGATACAGGCGCCCAGAATACTTATTATAACTGGTGAATTTAATAATATTTGAGAATGTAATGCTGTTAATTCTATAGACAAATCTAGAAAATTCTATAATAAATCTAGAAAATCTATATAGATCTAGAAAATTCTATAATAAATCTAGAAAATTCTATAATAAATCTAGAAAATTCTATAATAAACCTAGAGAATTTCAATACTTTGTAGAAATAACAAAGTGTTCGTGTTTTACTCCGGAAACCGAAAAAGAAAAAGAAATTCATCAAAATGCAGTACTTTTTAAGTTTTCTTATTATCCTCTGCTTTATAATAAAGTGAAAACGATTAAAATTTAACTGATAAATAAAATCGAATAATGATATCAAATTGTTTTATTACCGTCAGCGCTTTACAATATCCCATAATTATTTCACGTTTTTGTTATAATTATTATTATATATTCACGCCAGGTCTCTTACGGGAGGACAGAAAGCATCGAGTATTAAATATCTTCATCCTTACAGAGCGGACTTGCTTATTTTACATTTATCATTCTCTCTCTCTTCACACACACATACCTGTTTCATAATTGTATTATAACTATTCCCCGGTTCTATTTTATTCATAATTGAGTTCCGATTCAGTTGAATATGAGTTGCAGTTAGCAATAACAGCAGACCAGTTGGACTTCATATTGCTGTTTCCGTAATACAAGTTTGCCGTCGGCAAATGATAATTGGTTTTGTTTTGAATTTAATCGAGAATATGTTTTATAATTTATATTAATTGAATGGATAACAATTGAAGGAATACATATTGCTAATTAATGTATTATTAAGTCGCAATTTATTATGTTAAAAGTTTATTTAGATGTGAAATAAATTCAGCGGGTTTCGATCTTTACCTAGCATCAGTATTGACATCGTAATGTGTTGAATTAAGAGGTGCAGAGCAGTAATTGAAGAAAAAAGAGTTATCTTCGTTTTAATTCAAGTAGAACATCTGTCTGAGACCTGAGCACTGTCTATCTATCCTGTTAGAGTTAGAACAATTAGAGTTTGAGCTTGGACATGTCATGACTCAAAGCGTCCACTCCCTTTCTGCTGGAATAATATAAACACAGGGGTTAAACTAATTTTAGGGGTGGTGGGTCCGCAATTGCACCCTGGACGAAGGGTCATATTACCGTGTTGATAGGAAGTGCACAAAATAAACGTAGAAATTAAATGTAAAGTACGGATTTGCAATAACCTCAAGACCATGTGTATTTCCATGGTCTATAACCTTTTATTATTATTATATCGTCACGCCAGGTCACTTGTAATGTAGGCAGAGAGCTTTAAGTGACGGATATAATCAGTCACTCTCTATGTACACACGGCGATTACGGAGACTTGTGACCCTATCAGCCAGTCTCTCACCTATTTCGGTCAAGATCATGAATCTTTAGATATCTTTATATTGTTATAATTA
Organism: Parelbella polyzona; assembly: GCA_018244815.1. Taxonomy (NCBI): domain Eukaryota; kingdom Metazoa; phylum Arthropoda; class Insecta; order Lepidoptera; family Hesperiidae; genus Parelbella; species Parelbella polyzona. The sequence continues at coordinate 1,602 of DWMF01002550.1, forward strand.
CGTGATCAGCCTAATTTAATTTGTGAGTTGTTCGGTTGTTTTATCTTTACTTAGGAAAGTAATTTTTTTAAGGAAGAATTATTAAGAAATTATTTTCACGGGACCACTTTTTGAGATAATTAATTACTCAGGGAATCAGGGATCAAAGTTGATTAAATTAAATGAAATAAAGATTTTACATAGGGATCATTGTTCTCGTTCAAAGTAGTGTTTAAAAATGATACAGGATAATATCGTTATCGTTACTAAATCACTTTACATGTCCTTTCAATCTTATCTTTTTTGGCCTTTTTCGCACTTTATCAGAAACACGATAACAATGTGTTACTAAATGTGCGTGTTAAATGTTGATACAACATTTATTTTACTGGCTTTAATAATCATTTTAATAACTCGACCTGATCAGTTCCTTTTGATAGCAGGGTACATTAGCGCGCACCCCCGTCATACCTGACTTCCGGTTGGTCTTTCCTGGGGCGACTTATGTTCTTACGAATATCATTACCATTTATTATTATTATTAATGGTTGCTCAACACTTTGTTTGCTGAATAACTTATGTTAGAACATGATTTTGTGGGTTTTAATATAATATATTGGACATTAGGTTTGGAAGGATAGAGATATATGGCGTTCCGTGCCCTTTGTCTAACACGTAAGGGATGTCACGTGATGATGTAATAATAATAATTAGCCTCTCAAAGGAACACACTTGACCACCTCAACGTATAATAAGATTACCCAAGTTTTAACAAGTTTCTTGTAACTGTAATCATTTCGTACCAATATAATGAACTAACTAAGGTCGCTTATCGACTCAAAATGAGTCTTGGTCCTGCGCCACATCCGACTAGCTCTGCACCTGGAAAATTTAATGAAGATATTTATGAATTAACAAAATCCTCATTACGGTAAATTAATCTTCATAGAAGCGGATATTTAATTCTGTATGTTAGAAAAAGAAATTGAAATTAATCTAAAGATAACCCAGACGTAGAGATTGAGGGTGCAATAACGTTATTTTAAATTAGTAGCCAAACTCAATTAAAATGGTACAAAGTACATTATAACTTCCAATGTTCTAATGGGCTGAAGATTAAAAGTTACTGAATCACATTTTTAATTATGCAGTCTATATTGACTTTGTAATACTTCCTATTTCATCGTAAACATTTTAATTAATTTACGTGTATTGAAATAAGGTAAAAAAAACACTTCTTATCACGTCGTCGAACAATGAATGCTGGAACTGTTTCGAAACAATAGACAATAGGGGAAGCTTCCCCTAAATCCCGGGAAAGAAAGGCGAAAATCACTATGTACCGAGCATTTACCTAAATCCATTAAAAACCTGCTTTTATTTGTGTTAAAACGAGCTTCGTATTCTAGAGAGGTTTAAGGACTTTACGGAATATTAATGGTAATCGGTTATAGCGTATAGTTTTAAATATTGTTTTTTCTTAAAATCTCTTAAAATGTTATTAAATAATCAATAACTTGGATGGATTGAATATGACTTACTTAAGGAAAAAATTGTAGATGCCTACAAATTAAAATTGTTTCATGTAAGACCTTAGAAGTCTGTCAATCCGTGTTTAGCAAGAGTATAGACTTCGAGATCCGCGTTTAAAAGTGGAACGATAAAGGTTGATGATGAAAATGATGATTATAATGAAAAGAAAGATAGATATAGACTCAGAATAAAGATAATAGGTTACAGCCAACAAGACTAGATATAGTACTATGTATTAACTCCAAGAAAAAGGGCATGAGGCAATAAAAAATGATCAGCGTTTCGGATTATTTTCCCTTAGCTTTCCCTTGGCTTCTTTGTAAGCGTGTAGAATTACATTTTTATTTTCGCAATACAAGGGGAATATCGAGTTTAGTTCAATTCGGCGCCGCTCGGACCCTCCGGGGACTGTAACGTGTTTCGCAGCTGGAAACAGAACGGGTAACACGTACCGCGTTGTTGTTTCTGAGTTCTCTTTATTTATAGTAATGATATTGAGCTTTTTACTGCATAATTTTTATCTAAATGACGATCTGTTAGACGGTGTAAGGCTCTATTTTACTCTATTAGATACGTTAAATTAAAATCCGTATTTTTGGATGACAACTGTCAGTTTGGTTGTTTGGTAAGACACACCTGGTCCAATTATTGTTTAATGTTGCTTTCTCCGTTATACAGCACACAAATTTATTACTACCAATCACGCAGTGACAATGTCGAAGTATGGTATGGCAACACTGAGTTATAATTATTTATCCAGCTAAAAATGACGAACTGACGAGGAACATAAATCTTGTTAAAGAGTCCGTAGATATAGTAATTAAAGAATAATATCTTGTTAGAGCCCTTTGAAGAAATAGTTAATGACAATACATACATACAAAAAAATAGACAAAACAGTAATTATTTTCCGTATATAAGTTCCAGTACATGTCTATTCGTTATCTGTTGTATGGAGCAGTAACAGGGTTTTATCTACCCTCTTCGTCAGGGGTTTACACGAGTTCGTCCAAATTAATTACACCGCGGTACGAAAGTACCTTTAGATACACGTTTTATCCTTGAATTAATGAAAATGTATTTCATTCATTTCTTGTTTTAAATTAATATTTGTAATATACGAAGATATTAAGATAATATTTTTTTGTGAAAGGTTTTTGCGATACGATAGATAATTAAATACTTGGAATATTAAAATATGTATTTGAAAGGTTCTAAAATTGGTTGTTAAATAGCTGAATGAACAATGAAATAAAGTCCAAAACTAATGATAAACAAGGCTAAATCAGTGAAATGAAATATATGTACATGTGTACCTACATATATATGTAAATAAATTCAACATATTATGTAACACCAGGTGCCTTCTGGCAGAGATCACAAAAAGTCAGTCAGTCAGTCGTCTGGTTACCGTAACACAGCTTTGGCCTCATTTAGGATCAAACAGCGGTTTGTAGAGAAGATACGTCTCAAGATATTTAATATTGAAAACAATAGTTACAGACATTGCTTTGTGTAATAAAAGTATTTTTAACATATATTGGGGTATACGAACAGTAAAAAAACATTTTATCTTTCATAAGTTTCGTTCACTGAATCTGATACGAAACAAACAGAAACTAATTGACGTTGGAAAATTTCATCGTTATCAGAATAATGTTGGCGTTAAATTGTGTGTGAAATGCAAGTGAGTAATTTATAGAATAAATGGACAAAATAGTTCGAAAGCGCACATCGAATAATGTAATTCGAATAACGCCTCGATGGCAAATATTCAATTGTAGTATTTGTTTATGTATTATGAATGTAGATCGTTGGAATGGTTGATTTGAATACTGTGTTACGTTACATTAACATATATAAATTCAAATGTTTTTATTAGAGCAAAATGCTGTTCTATCTATTGCCTATTATATCACCATGTCAGGTTCCTTATAAGGTAGGCAGAGAATACCGAATACCAATTAACTCAGTCTTTACAGATTTGAGAAGTTACTTCTATATTCACAAGGACGAAATGTTGATGGATGCGGGTTCCGTAGGAGACCAAGACTCATTTATCATGACCAAATAGGTCAGATATTGTCTGTCTATCTAATGCTAGTGAGTTGTATAAATAACTGACAATTGTGTTATTAGTTGTGCATTAATACATATATACACACTCACATATATACATACATATATGTATAATAGATCTGGTACTAGCTGTAGTCTTCAACGAGGGCTGATGAAGGGGTTAAAATAGGGGTTGCTTAACCTGTTTATCGGAGCTGATTGAACAGTAGCGATGTCCCTCGGCTTAGCTTAATTACTGTGAACTATTGCTGGACACACGTCAAAGGCGGCCCGGCTAAATAATAATAAATATGTTCCCACAATGTGGTCTATAATGTACAACTAAAAATACATTATTCAATTTAAACTATTTTAGTTTTTGATTATCGTCAAATATTTGTACATAATATTAACCGCATGTCCAGCGCGGGGATTTTTAGCGAATTCCCTTCAGTAGAGGCCTATGTTCAGTAGTAATCTTAGACGTGCTGATGATAATAATGATGATTGAATTATAATCCATCTTAATGTGTTATTAATAAATCATTTTTAAATCACCTTTTTAGTAATGTCATTAAGTACAAAAGCATTTATTAAGAAGTCAATTGTGACATTATATAATTCCATTTTGTTACAACTAAACAAAGCTACATATTATTTCATAATGACCTGTCTTAACTTATTATTAATAAAGTTCTTTTTAAGTAGGTACGTTTTTTAGCTAGATTAAGAACAGAAACATTAATTTAGAATTCAACAAGACATATTAAAATATAATTTTATTACAATGAATGAAATGTAAAGGTAATTTTATTACGACAAATAAAAAAATACGCTAGCTATTACAATATAAGAAAATGTTATTAGAAAACTAACAAATTGTTTATTACAATTCTATTAAAGTCATTTTGACGATGTTTGTAATTAAATGGTTTTAGTAATTTGTCGTAGTGTGGACAACTAAGTACGAGAAATCACCGAGGACTATTCATTATTTAGTTAATCTTGCTTGATGGCTCCTGTGGAGCCCTGCAGAGAGATTAGAGCGTTTTCACTTGAGATATGAGGAAGGTACGAGACCTGAATCATAATTAGAGCTTAGGCCAGAGTTTTGGTATCCTCTTAAGTTTTCACGTACAGAGTATGTTTAAGTAACCACTTACTATTAAGCTTATATATAATCATCCTAAATTCAAATTAAATTAGATTATTATAAGGCTGTTTAGCTCTGTTATTTGTAAGTAGCTCACGTGCCAGGAATTAATAAGTTCGAATATTTTTCATTAAAAAAAGTATCCAGATATCATCGCGATTTCTTTATAGAAATATGCAGAGGGAATATTTACGATTTAATAATAAGAAAAAATTTCACTGTGCCAAATGTGTCTTCAACAGATTTAAGCTCGGTTCGTTTGTGGAAATATTGGGAAGGAATTTTTAAAAATAACGGAATGGAATATTAGAATTTAAAAAAATACACCTTTTGCTTAAAAACATGTACTTAAAAATGTTACAACCCGATTGGGTAATGAATATAAAGAAAAAAGAAAGAGAAATGTAATAAATATAAGATAATTTGTGAAAACGAGTAAGCCGGTGTAATGTTTCAGTACAGATGGAGGTTTACACGAATCGTTGGTAACAGTGAAAAGAAATGGAATTCTTTAAAAATAAGCGGATATTTTACGCTCGCGCGAAATATGAAATATCTTTGTAATTTTTGGGGGAAACTTTAGCGAGCGAAATGTTTACGATTAATGGCGTTTAGGGGAAAATGGTTTTTTTTCTATGTCAAAGGATAAGTCGAGGTTTTAAGCTGCTGTTGATTATTTATTGGTACGGAACAAACCGTTCAATTTCTATTTGGACCATTTTAATTCAAACAGAAAATTAGAGTTCCATCGCTGGTTAAATGTATTCAAATTAACGTTTATTGTAGTTGATTCTGATAAGTTGCTTGTTAGAATTTTATAAAAATGATAATTATTTTGCTTATAAGCTTGATACTGTTAAAGGTCTTGCTAATAAAATAAGAAACCATTAAATTGGCTGCCTCGCTTCTCGAGTAATTGTAGGCGCGATTGCTGAACAAGGAGTCCTAGGTTCGAATATGGTAATAGGCACGCCATCTGTTTCATGGTGAGACGTATAACGTAACTGGTGAATCGTGGAAGTTCACAACACATCTCTGGCCACTTCAGGGAAATTATGGTATGATGTTATGTTATAAAATAAAAAATCTTTTAATACTGAATCCAAATTGGAACACAAGGGATCCGTCGACGAACAGATACTATAAAATATGAAACAAGTTTAATCTGGGAATATTTTGAAATATGGCACGAATCTCCTTCCTCTGAGAGCTAATCCTGAATAGATGGGAGCTGAAATTCATATTACGAGCTCCGAAATATTGAGGCACATCTTGAAGTTTATGTAAATTTCAGCTGTATTAGTTCATTTGCTTTTTATATCGTCACGTCAGGTTCTTTACGAGGTAAGCAGTGAGCATAGATTGCCAAATATATTTATGTTTACAAAACTGATGTGTTTCTATATTCCTCTTTATACATGCACATCTTTTTCGTAGATCTGACTCTCCCATTTGACAAGATAGGCAAGTCTTCGTCTCTTTCGGTACTTTCATCCATTAATATCTTGAATAGTGTATCGACTTTCATTCATTTTCATTTATTCAGTAGATATTAGTTATTAAAAATTTGATACAGAATTTCAACAAAATCGCTTCAGCGACTGTGCCGTGGAAATAGACAGTCAGACTTTCTTTCATTTACAATATTATTATATACAAAAGTTGTAAACGTCTGACAAGTTTTGTTTCGAGGTTGTTCGTTTTATTACGTTTCCAACAAATCTATGTTCGGAGTTGTTTCAAGATGATATAATATATAAAGTTTTTTGTATTTACATATTTTACATACATACAGTCTTTGAGGTGTTATACCACCCACGAGATGGAAATGTTGCTTTGAATGGAGCTATGAGACGTTCTGAGACAGTCGTGTGGCTTTAGGAACGGCGGTATTGAAGTTATAATATATAAAGATTAGAGCACAGTAGCTGGTAGTGGTTGGATGCGAAGAACTGAAGATTAATGGCCAATGTCCAGCGGCGGATGATGACGCGTTGATCATGATGATGATGATATTGATGCTTCTCATATTAATAGTAGTATAACTCACGTGAGTTGATGATCGAGTTACGATTATTCCGGTGATACTCTTTTTATTTATGTGCAAAAACTCATATAGAAAAATAAAATAAGTACAATATTACGTTAAGTGGTAAATTACATAATTTCAAGTCTGTAATTTCCCGAAGGGGTAGGCAGAGGAGTATAGTACAGTCTCATGATTTACCAGTGATGTTATAGGATATTACCACGGAATACTGGGTATGAAGTTGCAAATTAATATTCTATATTAAATCTGTACAATGACAAAGCACTTCCTGTGAGATATTACTCAATATATTAGTTCAGAGCAATAATAGTTCAGAAGCTAGATCTAAATATCAGTACATGTGTTGTGTACCTTTAAACGACTTATAGGTACTACTCAACGTTATGCTTATAAGAAGATATTGCGTCTGCCCAAGCTCTATGTCATACGAAGTGTCGTGCAGACTCGAGTGTAGACGGGAGCGACATTTAATTTCCCTAAGAACTCTCTAGCTAGAGTGATTTTTCCTTTGAGTTCTCACGAACATTTATGTAGATATGTCAAAGAAACGAGTTATAAAAGCAGATGGAAATAACAATAGTTTTAAAGTAAGTAGTGCTCTGCGGGATTTTTTAATTTTTTTTATAATCAAGATATTACATATTGTTTTTTTGTCGTCACGTTAGTTCCTTTACGCCTTACGGTGTAGGTAGAGAGAGATTAAGTGAATGTTTCCCGAAATAATTATTCTATGAACATTTTCATATTATCGCTCATTCCGTGGCCGCCTACCTCAGTTCTTTATTCCATGCGCTATTGTTAAGAGAGTCTTTGTGATATATAGAGTTTTGTAATAAAATATGATAGATATAATACTTATATAATTTTAAATAACAAGCTATATTATATAGGTACTTATTCAAATGCTAGAACGCTATTCAGTATAATTAGGTTTTTCACATTTCTTTCTTATAACATACTTTGATGTTTTCTAAAAATGATCTCAACAGCGAGGTAGGGATTATCTGGTCTAACTGGTGTTATCTCGGATCGTTCACCGTCACCTTTGGTTTAGAGTATTGCTTAATAATTATTTTACTTCTGCAAGTACAAGGACTGATTTGAATTACACAGTATTAAAATATAAACAAAAAATTATATAGAAGACAAAGAAATTGTTGATGACTTACAATTTTTTGAGACTGATGAGTGTAAATTAATCATATTAGGTGTGTAAAGACAGATATTAAGCACTTGCTGCTCTCTGCCTACCACTTGAGCGACTCAACTTAACTATATAAGAATAACGACGATAATTATAACTTATTTATGTATATGTAAATTATAACAAACAGGTGAATAATATGAAGACATAATAATTTTAATTTTATAAAATTATTTAAATAATACAATTTCCTTCTAAAGCGCTCTCATTCGCTGGTACGCCGTGCGTTTCATGGCCGGAAGCGTCTAAGCCGTCTTCAGAGCGGGTTTCCACGGCGCCATTGTTCTGGAAGGAGGCTCGAGCCACATGATATAGATACCCGTAATACATGCTTACCTTTTCAATGCGAAGACCACGCAAGATGCAGCCTGCACCACAATGGAACCTACTCCACGATAATTTTCAGTCAACATCGCAGTACAT
>DWMF01002551.1:0-10001 GCA_018244815.1 Parelbella polyzona
CGTAAACGTAACTGATGGGAGTGTACAACACTACTCCTCTGCATAACTCTTTGGTTTTTCGAAAATAATGTTGTGTATATCAATCCCGCGGTTTTAACTAGAAAATGTCCTGGACCGATATGTAGTCTCACTTCCTCATTTATATTGTTCGTATGTCTATGGATCAAATAGTTATAGATAAGTTATAATAACTGCACTTCTACGTATTAGCGCCATTAAGATGCAAGATAAAAAATAAAAGATTTCCAGATACTCCAAGCGGTCAATTACTCTGATGATTTGATAGCGCTTACGTCAGAGACAATAGCTGTTGCAGTTAAGCTGAATGTTGACTATCCGAATTACGTTTCAAGCTATGTTAGAAATGGTTGCAATTAGTAACCGGCTTATTATAAATTGTTTAAAATTTCCTTTATAATTATATTCCCTGACAATTTACAATATATCACGGCAGGTACATTGCAATTGATAACGTAATATGTACTTGTATGTATTCGATTATTTATATTCCACAAAATATAACAGTACTTTGTGTCGGTCGCACCCGAGTATATCTTAATAAAACTTAATTAGGGTTGGATTTTAATTACAAACAATGTATGAGGTACATTTAAAAATTACTCAAGTTGATTTTTGTCATTTAATGAATTAAGAGATTAAGTGATAAGCGAGTGCTCCACAATATTCTCCAAGGGGTGTGAAGTCAGTCAATCCACACTCGAATAGCGCAGAGAAATATGACTTTCTGATCTGATTTCTGATGAGTGAAACGATTGGGATCGATGACGACGATGGTGATGATGATGGAATAAATTAAACTTTTTCGAAAATGACTTCTCGTCGTGTAATTAAAGAGTAGTGTTGTGTGATAGCGTTTTATAGTAGTGTAAATAAAGCTTTATTTTATATTTGATAGTGCTTACGTCAGAGCAGCAGTTAGATATGATTGATATGATGAAGATGAAAGTTCATATAGCGAGAAATGCTTTATGGAGACACAACGGAATGTCCAGCAGTATGTCTCTCAGAATACATAAACAATTGCATCATCGCTATAAGTGTACGAAAAACAAGAAATATCAACATGCATTATTAAATTCTGAATGTGAACACGAGTATCATGTTTTATACTAATATCATGTGGAATGTTAGAGTAATGGAAATTATAAAATGTACTTCATTTTATAATTAATGATATGATAATGTAATAAACAATTGGCCCCAATGTACACCTTGTCGAATGCCTTTTGGCCACTTTAAGAACATCTTGTATTTTTACATGTATTTGCCATTTGCATTGTGGAAGTGTCGTCTCCAGGTCTCCCAGAGCTACAGAAAAAAAACCATGGTAAATACTGTAAATGATCTAATTAAGTCCATTGAAGATTTTAAAATAAATACTTAATGTGCTTAAAACTAAGTTCCTCATATTTACCATTTATCATCAGTGATATTTATCACACTGGTCTAGACTTATTATGTCACCAATTTGACATTTCGATTGAGATAGCTCTTTGAAGTATAAGGTCAATTTGATAGATATTATACGCGCTGTAATTTTCCTGTTGGGGTACAAAGTAGTCTGTTTTTTCGAACATGTTATCACCTGAATGCAATGTGTAGATTTCGACGACATCTGTATCGACCTTGATGTTTATCTCAATGTCTGACGTGTACCCACTGCCGAGTTATCTTGATTGAAAGTTTTCTCTTCCTTCTTATCTCTTATCGTCTGTTTACTCTTAAACTAAATAGCGAGGTAAATGCGACGTTGAGTGAAAACCCTGGTTGATTTTTGGATTAAGGGATCAGTTTCTGGTTGTATGATTATTTTGTTAGCACTATTTATGTCTTGCTACTTCATTGCTTGTTCAGTCCACTGTAGCGGATGTTGTTAAACTCACATATAATCCATGCAGTTGAACGTTTAATATCGCCCAGATTTTACTATTGAAAGGAATAATAAGTTTTCTTATTAATAGAACTAAGTAATTCAAATTTATTGCTTACGACTTCGGAGAATCGTGACATTGAGTAGAATAATGTTGGACTTGATTTTGAGGCTTGTCCACTTGGTTTATTTTCAGTAGTTATGATATTATTAGCGTCCAGTTTGAGTTTCAATTGCCAGTTGCTTTACGCCATTGCTCCCGTTTGATGGTAAGTAATCACACTTCATTGCAATTGAAAATTATGATATTCGTTCCAAAAATGTTAGTTTTAGATATACCGTTCAAAATTTTTGTTCTGGTTATTTTACACCATGGATATTAAAGGTCATTGTGCTATATTAAGCATCATGATTGTTAAATGTTGGGCATTTTATTAGCGGTCTTACCATTTAAAAAAATTTATTGCCGTTGTCACTCTGTCTTCTGCCAAAAACATTTCTATAGCAATTGTAATTGTGTCAACAAATGTACATGTTATCTTTTTCTGTGCATTTCCTTGTAAATGAGAAAGTATTGACGTCACATTTTTTTTGTTGCAGGTCAGTACAACGGCGGTCATATTTTATTATTCGTGTGATGTTCGTGGAAAAATAAAAGAGCATCGGACATCAGTACGCACTGTAAGTGATCGCGGTCAATCTCTACGCATAATTTCTCTGCGGCGTGACATCACTACCTACTTTGGTTTGTTCATGCCTGTGAACGTATTGGTCGGAGTTGGTTAAGGCTTTGTGCATATGATCGACACTGTGTTGCATTTCATGTCGATTTAGTGTGGTATATATCATAATGATTATTACCTCGTAGGAAGAGAAATTTTTTAATAAATTTTGTGAGACATAATTTTGCTCACGTCCAATCATGCACCAATAGCCCTTTTTATTTTCTATTCTTACGTAGTATTTGTTCATGATAATGAGAAATATATTTGAGTAAGCCAAAAATGTCTACTTAGCAAAACGTAACTGAAAATTTTGAAACTCTAGTAATGTCGCAGTATCGTTGGTGTGTACGAAGCTTACACGACATACCCTTGTGTCGTAGCTGTGAGCGAAGCCTACATCCCCTTCAGCTATCTGCTGTCGCGGTCGAACCTCCGACTCGTGCCAGTCACCTGTCGCTTATCGGCGGCGGCGCGCGTTCTGTCGTACCTCCTACGTTTCGGACGATGCGGACTCTGTTGTCGGGAGCGTGTGGACTGTTGTTGACATAGTGTTGTGTTGTGATCTTGGTTGTTTCGTTTCGAGGTTCCCAAATTACTAATTGTACAGTGATGTTTGATTTTCTACCAAGGTAAATACAGCGATTTGAAATTATTTTTTCATGTAGTAAAATATTTCAGTTTCAAATATTTTGTATGCAATTTTTGTAATTATTTGTTGAATGAAGCAATTTTTTTTCGTTTTAATAGGATCTCACGTTATCTTTTGAGAGTTTGGTATGGAAACTTTGAAATTAAAATGTGGGAGTATCTTGTAATAAATGTAATAAAATATGTATTCGTAAATTTATAAATTATTAATTAAAGAGTTAGATTACTTGTCAACATTACAATATAATAATATAAAAAGAATGATAAAACTTCATGGAGATTGATAATGATACTTGGCTGTATGAGCTAAGAAATTTTATCAAAGATATTTAAGGTATTTTTTTATTAATGATTAAATATCGTTCCTGCATATATTATGCGTTTACGTAAAGCTGTTACGCGTTTCTTTCCGAACAATAGGCGTCGGAACTGAAGCCAATTATTTATAGAGCATGCTAAATAACTCAAGCGAAAGACATTTAACCACCTGCCTCGTACTCGAGTTAATTGTAACACATTCTACTGATAGTAGGACCAGTTTGCCATTACCAATAGTAATGTTAATACTAAGCTCATTTTAGAGTTTGCTATATGTTTTATTTGTTAATTAACACTTTATTTTAAGCGTTATGGATCGCTAAAGGTGTTAACGAGTTAATTAAAAGGACTCATATTATGTATAAAGACGTATCTATATTATTAAATTGATAATATATCCATCATATGTTAATATGAAAACAATATTACAAGATAAACTTTTTTTGTTAGTGAAATTGCAATATAATACAAGAATAAGTAGAATGTATGATGTTGCAATCTTACGTCTCCTACCGTTTTTCCATTATTCTAAATTATCATGAACTCTGCAATTCATGTAGTATAGAAAAAGCGGTTCAATTAAATGTTATCCATTTAACTTCTGCGCCAAATAACTGAAGTGAAAGACACTCGCCCTGCTACGGATAATTAGCTTATGTATTTCATACACGCTCGTCTATCGTGCCGCGGTAATAACACAAATGCCCGTCTGCATTGTTTCTGCGTTCCGGGTTCAACCACTACTGTGCCTCATTTAATCATTCTTCACTTGGTATTCTCCACCTGGCTTTGTCTGGTTTAAAAACAGTGCACCGAAAAAAGTGTTGATTTATTTATGAACATTAAAAAATATATAGGTAACGCTGATATCTTAAGATATGAATTTATGTTTTGGATAATTTTATTTTGAATACGTAACATTACGCCTGTAATCTCCAATCAAGTAGCAGAGGAGTGCAGCCTTAAAGTTTCACCAATCATGATTTTTAATACGTTTTACATGATAATCGTGAAATATTTTGTAGATATATAGGTAAATATATTGTCTAACGAAACTATATTAAACTATAGTTAGAAGATGCAAGTACTACTAAGTACTAAGTTAAGTGAGTTATAATTCATGGATGTAAATATAGCTTCAAGTATACCCGTATAATTTGCTGCCCTGGCGTCGAGAGTAACCTTACTTCTAACTGCATATTAAGTACCTGCTTACGGGAGGAAAATTATATAAAACGCAGACAGACAGACAGACGAGCAGTGGTCTGATAATGGCATCGCAACGAACTATTCTTTTTTATAACGAGAGTTTGCTAATATTGTTTTATGGTTCAAGAGAGAAATTCATAGGTAAAATAACATACCATCAGCTCTATCCCTGGAGGATATATCCTTGAAAGATGAGTTTCCACCAGTAATGCTATACATTTCTGGAATAGAAAATATATATCCGTACTTATTCTCATACCGTTAATTTCTTCGAACCAGTCTCTCCTACGTACTATACAACATCAACATCGCAGAGTCATATCAAATAGTACAGTAGTAGTCTTCTCATTGTGAAATGTAATCTTCCGTAAAGTAATGTAGTGGGTTCCATTAAAAAGCCAGTAATAACCTTTTCACAAAGGCTTGCGACACGCCGCTACTCCACTGGAAGTGCGATTCACTTTGCCGCGTTAGGGTTGCCATACTAGGATGATTATTATTATGTCTTGTCATATATGCCTAGTGGCTGGCAGCGGTTGAATACCACAAGCTTAAAATTGAACTTAGTAGCATGCTTTTGAAAAGGACTATGTCCAGTAGTGGACGGCTGTAGGCTTATGGTGATTAGGTCTTGTGAAAAGTGGGAGTTCATTACTTCCCTCTGGCTATACATTTGGAGAAATACAGGCGTGATGTTACGTTATTATTGTCATATCTTGATTGTTGAGGCAAGCCTAGATCATCATTGGAGTCCGATCTGGGCTGCTCGATGATTTGATTGTCCGTAGAAAACGCAACATTAAAAACTGTGCGCATGAGACTAACCAAAACTCCACAAATCCCGTTAAAGATAACAATGGTAATGAAGATGTCACGTCGGTATCACAATTGAATTTTATTCGTAGTGTAAATATGTATTAACTAACACTTATCTTATAAAATGCTAATGAAGGTCGATAGACTGTAACTCCACCGATAAAGCGGCCCCATTTAACTGAAAAACACTCAAGTTAATAATTCAATTGCATGTAAATAACTTTGTATATTTACGTACACATGTATACGCTTAAGTGATAAAACTTAGCTATAGTATACCCGAATCAGGGTTTTAAATCTTCCTTGATTGCATGTGCATTTGAATGAAAACATTTAAAAGGTTTGTATGTGTATACATAATTATATACAGATACACATATAAAACTTTTGAGTTTAATCTATCTATTTATCTAATGGGAACCTTCATGGGACGTAGGTAAACGTAACTGTTGAAACGTGGGAGTGTCGTACATTCCCCTACGTACCCCTTCGGGGATTACAGGCGTGATGTTATGTTGATCTATCTATTTAGTCTCAAACTTCAGTGTAGTCTTGGTAGTCAGTTTCAAACTCATAACTTATATGTGGGAACCATTTTATATGTGGCAATATTGAAGATTCTCTTCAATAGCGTCATTTGCCTATTACTGTACCCATTTGTCATAATCTCCCGACACTCTTGTAACGTTTAAATTGCGGTGTCGGTGACGCTTCATGCAGCTCGCAAAGTACCCTGTATCGAGCGCAAAACATTGTTGCTGCGATATGGATATTTCTGTTGCCTTGGTATAAATATTTATGACGCCCCACGAAGGTGTGGTAGTGATTGGGAAATTCTTTAGTAGATTGTGTCCAAAACCTTTTATACCTAAACACAGCAGTTGTTCTCCGATCACGACGTTTAAACAATTTTTCTATCAGGAAGTATTTTCTTTAATATACATATGTATTAGTTGATTAGTATTCGAGGTGTATTAGTATCAGCGCAAGTGCAGATCTTCAGTTGTCCATCGTTTATATAAAAATATTTTTTATTGTTTACGTATAATTGATCATTTATAAAGACAGCGGATGATTAATTCGTTTAACAGATAACAATAATGTAAACGTGAGGTAATCAGATTGTTATTAAGGTTGATTTGTGTTGATTTATAAGCGGTACGTTCGCCTCTAGAATGGCCTCGTTTATAGAAATACCCTTTATCTTGTACAAAATTATTAAATAATAAACGACTTTATGATTTTATATAAGTGTGTGGATTCATAGTAATAATATTAATACCTTGAAATTTCTTACATTCAGTCTTTTCATCCCAAACTAGGCCAGATTGAATGACTTACATATACACAAATTTCGAAATTATATCTACATAGTTAACTTTACATCCAGCCGGACAATAAATATTTGTGCTCATCGCATAAATATTTGTCCGTAAGGCTAACATAATCTTCCCAGTTTAACAATCGGGGTCACTGACCACAGAGCCAGTGAAATAAAATCCATAGTCAGCACTCTGTCGTTAGGATTGCTCGTTTGGTTTTTATGACCAATGTCATATCTATCTCAGTGAATTTGGCGTAAAATGATATTTATGGATTTTGCAATTTAAAAATTGATTTAAACGTGACCGCAACTGTTGTTGCTAAATTTATTTGACGTTGGTCAAACAAATTATTCAGATTAGACGTCGGAATTGCGAGTGTTGCTAGTTTGTTAGACTGTTTTCTAGTAAATTGGATTAAGAAATGATTTATAAAATTGACGGTCTTATTGGTTGATAGATCGTGTCGCGCCACCCAGCAATCTAATCCATTGTCGCAAAGAGATCGGATTGTGCATAATTATGGTTCAGAAATAATTGTTATACGGGCTGAAGTCAAAGGAAGGCGGTATTGATAATGTTAAAATGATACCATCGCGAAATTCGATATATTTTACATAGATGAGGCTAGAAATTTGTAAAAATTTAAATTAATTTGCATGGGCTTTGGTGATAGCGGAATTGCGGTAGCAACGATCAAATCTTGGAGACGACGCTCATGACAAATAAGTCGATCTATCTTATGTTTGGGTCCTCAAATTGTTTTCTGTCACGGTATGATGTCACGACACACAAATGTCACTGTTATTGCGGTCTATTTTTAGTTGTGCATATTGCAAATGGATTTGCTAAATTGCGTCTTTGTTATAAATTTCTTTTACGATTTGCTCATCATAGTGATCTCCATAATGTTGTCTCAGGTGTGTGAAGTATGCTAACTCTTCTATGCCAACGTGGCAAGCACTATACTTGACCTTTTAAGTAGAGATTCGTGCCAAACATTGGAACGATATAAGGATTAGATGACAATGATGGTTGTGATGGCGGCAAAAAAAATTTACTTTTTTGTTTTATCTTAGGATTATTTTGGTAGTTTTTTCCGCAAGTCTTGTTTATGTGCATTAAAATCTTATACGCTCGCCTAACTACAGGATGTGTATGTCTGTCTAACGTTTATTTTGTTTAAGAAATCGTAAAATATTACCTCATGAAATATAAATAATATTCGTATTCGTTCGATGTATGATTGTAATTAGAATAGTACAAGCGTGTTAAATGCTTGCTCTTTAGGACACCCTACAAGTACGGAAGGGTGGTTACTGAAAGTGAAATTGATAGCTTTGATACCTACTTTTGTTATTTACGTTGACCAAAATAGAAACAATTTATATTTTTGGCGATAATCTTCAGCTATTATCTTTTATCTTTTGACGGCATGACAGATTGGTTACATAGGAAAGTTATATTGTGGTTTTTATGCCATATTTATTAATATTGTAAAAGCAAGAGTAACTCTTGTTCTTAAATCTGATTTAGTCGGAATATTGGCTAGGTGATTTGAGTTGAGATAATGCAGGAGCGCAGTTTTTTATGCAGTCCCTAAATAAAATTATATTAATAACTATATATATTAAGAAATACTTACTTATAATTAATATTTATGAATTGTTGTTTATATGTATTTTAGAAACTGGCTGATGATTTGCAGATGCGATCCCAAACGCGTATGGAAAATGGAAATGTTGTCTGTTCCATCATATTTAAAAGTGAAAGTCATCTCAGAAGTGTAGTTTTAAGAGTGTTATTTATGGGCGAGATCTCTGATGATAGCGTCTTAATGACAAACGGTGATGATTAAGTTCAAGGTCAAGAAACTCATTCGTGAGAATGAAGTGTAAAATAAGTTGAACTGCTGCTCTTACTATCTTACTCGCAATCAAGTCCTAAATTTTCTTCTCTTTGTAAGGTACACTTACTGTCGTTGTGTCGAGAATTAATGAACCATCATTAATTAGGAATGTTAATTAGAGTCCGTGAAGAATTAATCCTTTGATTTAGAATCAATACGATCTACTCGGTTAATGTGTTTTTTGTAATCTCTGTTAGGTCTTTTTAACCCTAATTATAATTAAGTATACTTATAGCTGCATAAGAATTTTGTAGATACAATATATGTAATTTTAATATGTTTTTGTCTCTGAACCAAAAAGTAGAAAATGTCAACTACATCCCTTATATCGATACACCGCATCACTTAACCACGTAAATAACGCAGGCAAATTCTGAAGATAATGATCTATAGCATTACAAATCTTTCATTAACATTGACCTCATTATCAACAAGTTCAAGCGAACAGTAAACGTTTCTCGTTTACACGACTGTGGTAGAACACGTTATTAGTAGACGTGCATTAACACCAATAATTTATAAACGTCAGGCCCAACAGTCTCACACGTCGGCGGCGAAAACTAGTAATTTATCAAAAACGCATACATATATTATTCTAAAGAAAGTGAAATGAAAAGAAAATCGCCCAAATCGATACAGGTGTATCGATGGAATACGATTATCGGGTTTTTATACGAGCGAAAGTGTGGACGTCGCATTTGCTGCTGTTAATTTATAAACAGTTCATCCGAAAGGCATGAAATTGCTTAGCGTGCCCGTAAAATTCTTTCAACGCCGGAATTGGTTCAGTGATTTTTTCTTGTAATATATCTGAATCTTATTCCGTTGTGTTATAGCCGAATTTAGGCCGGTGCGTCCACGCCGGCCGCACTCTCATTTTCATCGGAATGTAAACAAGATGAAAGTAAAGTTTATAAGCCGGCGTTTGGTTATTGAACAGTTTGTACCTTTCGTTTATTAGACCATCGGTTATCGGAGCGTTCATTTTCGCTTCCTGCACCGCTTCCTCGTAGTGGCATGCCATTTGTGTGTTGTACATTCGATGTATTTGCAACGAATAATTTGTTGTACAAGTTAGTTTTAGTTAATTCCATTTGAGTTTTGTTCGCGTTATACTCAGCGCAGTACAATTAATCATTAATATTAATTTATGTAGTGTCTAT
>DWMF01002552.1:0-10000 GCA_018244815.1 Parelbella polyzona
AACTTGACGAATAATTTCTGGATTTTAATCGTTTTTCGACGGAAATACGGATTCCATAGTCAGGATTGCACGCCCACGCATGGATAATTTGCTGATTGCCCAGAATGGGACGGAAGTACTTAACGCACTTAAGGCACTTAACGCTTAAAATATATTTCATCAGAACTGAATCCTCATAACTGAGGACTTAGTCCTTTCCTCCTGATTCTTAAGTTGTTTGTTTAAAATAGGGCTTACTAAGAACCAGGTAATTTTGAAGCCGCCCTAAAAGTATTAAGAAGGCTTACGGTGTATGTACGGACGCTTACATCGATTGATTTATACGACACCCAAAATTCGAAACTTGTAATAAATTCTCGCAGTTTTATTAATAAATATCAACCACTTAATCTATCTCCTGTAATTGTGGTATAAATAAAATGGAATTGAAAGTGTTGACTATATTCAAAGTCGAGTTGTAGAATTTTGTTATTTTGAAACCACTAGTGGTATAGGAAGATTTTATATATTATTGAGCATTTATTTCGAACATTGAACAATTGTATGGAATCAACGTTACGTTTACAAGTCCTACCTACGTCTCTTTCCCGCCAAACCCCTATTAATGGATGGAGCAGGCTTAATTGGGCGCCGCCTTGATTAGCGAGTTAATTGACAAGATTGGTAGGTGCTACGCTCAAAGAGCGAAAAGGATTTTCTGATTGAAATTTGTGCTATAATACCATTGAATGCTCACGAGACTATTATGCAGTAGCGGTGACTCATGAAATGAAATTTCAAGCCGTCAGAACGTTTCCAAGATTCTACAGCCGCATAATTATGTACCTATAACATGAGGTTGTCAAACAAGCATGTTAATTACGAGTAGATACCGCTGGGTAGTAACTAAATAGTATTAGTAAATATTTATTACGTATCAATTGGATTTGATTCACAATTAATGAGCATTAAACTTGAGCTTGTATTAAGAATATTATTATGAGTGTTAGGAAAGCAAACTCACGCATTCACATGGGTATTAGAATACAATACAATACAGTACAAATACTTTATTGTATACCATATAAAAATACATAGTACACAATAACGACATGAATAATGACAAGTAAGAATTCATCAGCAACCCACTCGTTTGTCACATTTACTGCTGAAATAAAATTATAATAAAAAAAATTTTTGACAAATTAATCGAAACCAATAACCTTCTTGATATCATTTGCGAAGGTGGGAGGGTGAAATATTTATCCGACATTTGCATAGTAGCTAGTGGGCGTGAATGACTAACAACTGGATGACTAACTTTAGTGTCTGTTTAATAATCCCTCGCGGCACCACCTCCGCGCTCCACGCGTCCCAAGTCTAGTTACATGCCGCCTTCGTGAGGCCTGGAACGATATCCTATCGCGGCTTCCATGTACTATACCTACACATTTTTATTTATTTCGTAAACTTATCTATGGCTTTATCGCTGTCATTATGACAGGAGACCCATATTCCAACAGTGGAAAGACAGGGTCCAAAAAACACATTACTGTCAATAAATGGTTATTCAATGGTATATTATTAAAGACGATGTAAATTCTTATTCACTTTTTTAGTTCTTTGAGTGTCGCCAACAAATTATACGACTAAACAGCTCCGTTTTTTGAGTACACCTGCTTATGAATAATAAAAATGTTTATATGTACATAATATACTTAACAATATTAAAAATTGCACAATGCACAAGATAATACACAAAAGTGCAAATGCGCAAAATGTTCTTTTACAAATCCATGTTAATAATGTGTTACGTATAAATATCGTCATCATCAATTCCCTTAACATTGAACTGCTATAAATGAAACTGTTTTGTCTTTGTCGTTCTGACACGGTTAAAGCTTGCTGGCCAAATGCAGATTGAAGATATACTCTTATAATATTACTATTACATAAATATTTAACAATGTATCCATTGACACAGCTCGAAATTGTCAGTACTAAAACGATAAAGCGATTTATTTAGCACACTCCATTTATTGAGAGTAAATTTAAATACAGTAGACGGTCGACAGCAACACAACAAAGGGGATTTGGACGAAACAAAGCGCTCGACAAACACAAAATGCAACGGATATGCGTAAATAGACGTCCACGTGTAACCGATGACCTTTCAACGGGATTAAGAGGGTTATGCACTGTCTGTTATGATATATCATCTCTAACAGTTTGTTTCATTGGTGCTGCTATGGATATACATATGTAGTCTTCAGCCATCCGCTAAGTATGACACCGGCTCTGACTACTTTGAGATAAGCTGTCTACTTCGTCAATCGAATGATCGTAACCGCATCTGCTGATCGACAGGTCTTGGGTTCGAACCCCGGGTCGGATTCTTGCGAGTTGTTCTAACTTGAAATTCCTTCTACTAGTTCGAAGTCTGGATTTGTGCTCGGTATATAGAGATAGCCTGGTAGCTTAATAATCTAGTATGCACGCAGGGACAGTGCGTACGTAGCTTTAACGTAAACACTGAAACGTAAATGCATTATTTGATTTATCGTTTGTGTAAATTCTTCATCGTGCTTGGATAGTTTGTTTAAGGATTAGTTGAAATGTTCCACTTCAATACACGTGGAGATAATTGCAGGGTTGTTTTCAAGCCGTATAATAATATTTTAATTGCTTGTTACATAATCATTGTTTTTATGATATTGTTTTTCTTTTATTGTTTACGGAAGGGAAACCTTCAAAAGGTATCTGGTGCCCTAGGAGAGATACCGGTTATGTGCGACTTTTACTACACTAAAATCCACTAGGTGGCCTTCCTTGGCGATAATAGGAAAACTCCAGGATCTCAAGCGGGACGCACCGCTGTCCTCCTAGCGTGACACTCCTAAGGGCCCTACACCCGCTAGAGGCACAGTGTTTCTTCCTAAGCCCTCAAGTTCCCACAACGATATCCGACCACACATACCATCGTCCTTCCCGGGATCGCCACCTGAACAGTTCGACCTTCCACTCTAGCCGCTCGCAACCCCGAATGCCTCCATTTGATGGCCCCTTAAGACAAGCAGGAAATACCGTAGCTCATATTCTGGCCCCGAGCTACAGGAACTTTTGTAGAGGGACAGGTATTTGTCGTGTATCAGAATAGAGCGTTTAATACGGAAATTAAACATCTGGAGTCGTCTCCTCCTGGAAGACCTGTGGTGTTCGTGACATCTGCTGCTGCCGTGAACAACTACCCATAATTATGACGCGGTGTCTCAGGACGGCTAAGAAACAACGCGCAGTGGATACGATTTTGTAATCAACTTGTGAAAGGTAATTAAGATTCCCTAATATGAGTTACATTAGATAAACTGCTGTAGCTTATAATTGTAGAAATGGCGATCTAAAGATCGGCTTATAATTGTAAAAATGGCTATCTTAGGCTTTGATCTGTTTACATTTATTGTAATTGTTATTATATCATCATACCAGGGTCATTACAGTGTAGACAGAGAAAATCATGTGTCAAATATTTTTAACCTAAAATTCCTGTCTTACTTTTTTTATATTCACATTCATCACTGTGTATCTGAGGATCAGTCGTGGGAGTGTACTACACATATCCGCCTAACCCTTCAGGTATTAGTCGTGATTTTACGTTTATAAGACGCTTGAAACTTCAATATAATTGACTGTGCTTTTTTTTTACCACAAATCAAACAATGTTACACCGATATCAACATAGAAATGTTACTATATTTATATGACAGGCTAGTGTTTGATTGCGATCTCGCCTTATGGAAACCGCAAACGCATCTCAAGTAGGAGCACGCACAAAGGCTTATTCACACTTGCTTTGAAGAGTCCTTAGTTATATGTATCCGGAAATACAAAGCTGGTAGGCCGTTCTACTTCTTGTCTACTCGGACGTCGTTGAAACCGAATAATTTCCCTAAAATTACGTTAAATTAACTCCTAATTGAACTTACTACAGGTTATTCCTTAGAGAGTTTGCTTTATAATACATAGAATAACGTCCAATTTATTTGCTCAGTGACATCAATTTCAAACCAATGATTGAAGACTTCAATTAAACGGAATAATAAAAGACTGTTCTAGCATTAATATTGTTACAAACACACTCTTACTCAGTAAGAAATAGAGTCTATTTTTGCATTGAGTTTTATCCAATTTCTCGTATAATCCAGCTAAAGTGAAAATACTGAATCAAGTTATTGAAGGCAAAGCGTTGGGTTTTTCATTCAACTTAGTTGGTTAATAGAACTTTTCTTTTGAAAATGTGTTGTGTTGCTAGCATTAGTATATTTATCTCCTTGGATAAAATAAGACAAGCAAATATATCATTGGAAATTTTTAAATTATGAGTAAAAGTACATTGAGTTAATATTTGAAGAAAAGTTGTACAGAGCGATTATCTCATAATTGCATTGTAAGATATTATATCGCTGTAGATTTTATAATTGTCGCACATTAAAAAAAACAGTTAAATCACACTTTTTCAAATCTTTAAAAAAATTTTAATCCTTCTACCATTAATTCGAAAGACTGCCTCTTATTTTTTGTCATCAGTTTTATCGAAATGCTCAAAATGTATGTATGTACTAATAGTAGTTGTATGAACAGTGAAATACTATCGGTGTTGTATCGGAAGTAGATATTTAAAAAGGAACAAACAACTATTTCAATTAATTTGGCAGTTCGTTTATATGTAGTTAGTTCGACATCACAATATTCACATAATATATTTGCCTATAGTAATATATGGAAGTGACCAAAACTCTGTAGGTACAATTTGAAAAATTTTGTTCATTTGCCTTCTTGTAATTAGTTACTGGACTGTAATCAATTTACAAAGAATGGGAAATTGTTGTTATTGGCAACACTGGTAACAACTGTTGCTGGGCGGGAGGCGTTTCGAATAGCGCGCGCTTCAATTGTAAAATTATATAGAGTTGGTTGTTATTCGACGGTCTGCGAAGCCTCTAATCTCATGCAATCATGTAAGTTACATAAAATTTGGCACATAGAAATCTATATGATTGAAAGGAACCGAATCCAACATAGAGGTTTCATCATTATATGGACGTAACTGGGGAACACGGAAATACAAAACTCCCCTGCTTATCCATTCGGGGAAATACAGGCATAATGTTTTGAATGTAGGTTTTTCTACAAAAAAATTGATTGGATGTACGTATTCGATAAAGATGAATATTTTAACAATATTTTAAAACAGGATCCACTGGAAATAGTTCTTATTTCGGGTTTTCACAGTTTCTCGTATTTAAGCGTTATCAGATTTATTATGGATCCTTGGTATTTTTATATTCAAATTTAATTTTAATTTATAGACCTGTTTAAATATAACGTAAATATGAACAGAGTTTTTGAATAAATTGCTGCTAAAGTCCCTTTGATATTTTGATCGCTTATGTTAGGATTGTACTAGCAGTATTTTTTAACTCTTCCGAAAATGTCTATGTTATGTTTTGCATCGCCAATCTCATCATAATTTATAATCATCATATCAGTTTTACTCCTATATTCGTACGTAAATACAAATTTTCAAAACAGTAGTAGATATCATATAAAATATAAGAATAATTACATTGGTTACTAAATCTTATAATTCAATCAATAATTTTTATCCATTTTTCTATAACAAGTCTACGGATCTCCAACGATAAAATATTTACAGTTCTGCTTGTAACTCTCATTTGACTGATTTTATTCCTCAGCGTCCGTCCAAACAGATTACAATTTAGGGCAAGTTTACGTTACCACTCTGTATATATCCTCGGATCTCAACCAACAGGCAAAGCTTCAGACTCACAGACTTTTCAGTACGCCCCAGACCTCAGTAGTGAGTGGTTGTGTGGTCGCGTGTGAACTAGGGAGCACGCGGGAAATGAACAGGTATGTATGTGTTTTTTTTTTAAATAACTAACACGTTCTGACAGAAAGATTGAGAATTATTACATTACTAGTACACTGTGACATGTATAGAGTTAGTTGAGATATTCGAATGAATGTTTCGTTTGATTGGTATGTGTTAGTGTAAAAACCTTGAAAGAACGCGAGTGGTCGTCTCCCGTCTGTTCCCTAGTCCCTTTGGAGTCCCTCTTGGGTTAGCAACGACTGTCTTCTCGATAGCTATTATATATTGTATTATTAAAAAGATATCGGTTGTATAAGGGTATTTCTTCAAGTACATCGAATTATTTATGTTATTTTTCTCATTTTACATGAAAATATCGTTTTCATTGCGAGTATGCATAAAATTCTAGTATCATACAGCATCATGGTATAATATGGATCGGAAAGGGTAGGGGAGGATCTTTCAAATTATACGGAAAACGTCCTTGAACAAATCACCTGCTGCAATTACCTTAATAAATCTAATCGTTAATTTATAAACTCGGCAATTTTATTGTTCAATGATTCATCATTTTTTAATTGGAATTATCTAACAATAGCTCTTTTATTTACCTGGCTAATGACCAATCGTTCGTTTCATTCGCTCGTCAGTTCATTCGTGATATAATTTCATTGCTATTTTGAATTTTCTTTCTCATTTGATGTTTAGTGAAGCCTTTACACATCGTTGGTTTACGACTAATTACCGTGTCTCATTATAAAGGGTCTTCGTTCAGAAAATTTTCATTTTAATTCTTATCAGTTTTTTAATACATTTCATACAATAACTAACGTTGAAATTCTAAGTTAAGGAATTTTATAAGCGTTAATTATCATCTCACTATGAAACTTCGGGGTGGGCAGAGAGCATCGAGCGCTAAATGCGGGCAAGGTCTGATCAACACCAGATGACTTGTCAATGTGGCCAGCTTTGAAGAGAATTCTTTTCATGCTTTTATAAATCGTATTATTATGAGTGTTAACGTAACATTTTTGTATTTTCATGTTTTATGACACATGAGAAAATTGTTATTGCTGCTGACTATTCATTCATTCAGTCAGTCGTTCGTCATTTGGTTTTGTTGTTATTTATCATTCTTAATACATGTTCAATGATTTGACGCTTATAGGACAATTCCCGGGGATAATTTCCTTATGGTATTTACAAGTTACTGGAATATTAACAAAGTAAAAGTACACATTACATTCCTTATTATTCCTGTATTCCTATATTATTTGGTTCATTTAAAGTAAACGTATGAAGAATTACTACTTGATTGCAACACATTATAGGTAGCGTTTGTCATTTGATACTGAATAATTATACTACGTAAGAGTAGGTACATTCCCATTTAAAATCTAAGAGAATTTGTTTTTCAGGATGAATTTGATGATAAATGAAGGAAAGGATCACTTGGAGCGGTCAAAATTGTAAGCATTTTGATTTTATAAACGGAACTTGATAGAATGTTATAAATAAAAATATGTATTAGGCTTGTAATAGTAAATATGTTGCCATTTAATAATTATTTTAAACGCTTTCATGTGGGTAAAAATTTTATCGCACTGGATGGATTGAACGAGGAAAATAATTTTCCTATCAGGTTTCATTTTTGTTCAATCGTTCGCTCGTCTGTTTTCTTATGATTTCACTGACATTTTCATTTGCCGTGCAGAAAAACAATCATTGTTCGTGAGACGCGTGAGTGATTCTCATTTTCGCAATTGTGACATTTTGTACATCTGATCTCAATTCAAAAAATTATCATGGAGACACTTTGCAGAACTTTTTTTATATTAACAAAGTCTATTAGCAAAATTAATGAATTTTCTCTGCGGCGATCTCGCTACAAATGGCGGGAACTTACACGAACCTTAGTTCCGAAACCAATAGGCCTATTGCGATAAAACTATACGTGAATTAAGCTGGGACGTAAGATTTCGTAATACAATACAACTGTTTTTTCTTGTACACCAAATATAGTGAAATAGAGACAATACAATTTGCAGGAAAAGAAATATAGATAGATAATGATGAAACTTTAAAGACTGGCTATTGTTCATAACTAACGAATGCCGATATCTCTTTTGAGGTGATTATATTTTACCATTGTGTTTCTATAGGGTAAATGAAAAAAATGGATATGTGGGTTGTGTAGATGTGTAGGTATTCGCGTTATGAAACGTTAAAAATCGCTCCAGGCAAGAACTTTTTATTTGAATCCATTTTAATAGACGAACTTTAAATGAAGCTTCCCACAGTTTTTATTATCTTTGGTTCAAGATAACATTATATTCTGGAACTTTCCAGAATTTTATTATCAATGATAAATTCGGGGTGATCTATGACGCAAGCGTCAAATTCAAGCAAGATATTAATCATCATTATATAACGGAATCTGATTTTACAGATATTATTATTATTAAAGTTTCATTCTTTAGAACATGGATTTTAATTTCCAAATTCAAGAGTTAATTTAAAATGGCTATCTAAAAAGGTCTATAACTTTATAAGAACGTCATGTGCATTTACTCCGAAAATAAATTTTCAAAATATATTTCTATACTGCAGGTGTTGTCTGAACAAAGATTACATAGCACAGAAATAACACGTAGTCTAGCGGTACGATAATTAAACGACGATTGTCCGCATGTAAACATCGCTTAACAGAATGGTGAATAAAACAGGGTTAAATACCGTTTCAGGGTAAACGCCCCCGTAAATGTCCATCACGTGCGAATTGGATTCGCACAGTTAATTCTTCTTCGTACGCACGACAATTATTTTTCAATTTCTTATTTCCTCATTACATGAATTAGGAGTGGGGAAGTCATAAGTCTCCGTTACCAACGCGCATATATGAAAAGAATTATGAATGTGGAAGAAGTAATACATGTCTGTAATGGTAGAATAATTGATACTACATAGATGCTCTCTGTATACACCATAAGGGACATGGCGAGGTGATATAATGGTAATAATAATTTGGTGGTGGACGTGGTACTGGACGGCCGGAAAGCTAAGTTGCGTCCTAAGATGGACCATAGGCATCTAGGAAAAGCGGATTCACTTTCTTCAGTTAGAGTATGTCTGCAATGTTTTAAATTGTAAGGAGTGGTCCTGTAGCTGAGATTATCTTCCTAAAATATAATATAATGATTTAAAAATCCTTTCAGCACAGTCTACAATATGATGATCTGTCCTGGCGTTCCTGAATTAAATCCGGGCCGTGCAAGAATTTTAAATCATAAATTTTAAAATCTGTTGTTGTTTGCGGGTGTTTGAGTACTTATCGTGACTCTTAAAATACCTAGAATTATTTTTAAGTGGAGGAAATAAAAAATGAGCTGAGTGAAGTCCCAAGTAGACATTCGGAACCAATATCGAATGTGTAATTTGTAATTCAAATAGGTATTATCTGACTGTAAGTATTGGCTGGTAAAAGGATTGTAAGAATGCAACTGACAATAACATCAGCCCAGATACAGAATACGACAGTAGTCAATAAAAGTGTTAGTCCCATACAACGTCAGTTCTGGCCTCGATGAACTTCCTGGGGACTGATATCATCGCTTCCAGGCTAAAACACAAAATATATACATTTATTTTGCTCTTAAGATCCAAATCAAAATACCCACTTTTACAAATATAGGCTCTCATTATTCCCAATATTGTCAAATACTGTGCATGGTCTAAAATACCCATCGTTTCTTATTTGATTATTTTACCCCGATTTATGGTCTTAACATTTCTCTATCTGAGCGAAGGCCCAACTGTGGAACGGTAAAAGGGTTCATGATGATGAGTATCGTCATCTTCGGGCTATAGACTATAGTTGGCTTTTTGGTACTTTTCTTTTCTGACTTTACTTGTCTTACTTTCTGACTCTAAGAGCAGTCTGGAATGTATTCCTAGTCTAAAATAATTGCAACGAAATTCTTGTCTGAAATTAATTTGAATTACGGGCACATTTTAACATTTCGCTTAGTACTATGTTACTTTAACATCTTTATGTGATTATTATACAAAACTATGATAATTGATTGCAGTAACGTAATGTATTTTTTGTAGAAAATGTAATATTAACAG